>BQNB010146287.1:0-16597 GCA_026074375.1 Tanacetum coccineum
AAATAATATAAAACTATTATTTTATGAAACGAGCAATAAATCTGAATAAAATATTACCTTCAAAAAATACGAGTTCTCATACCTGTTTTCCTGGTTCCCCCTGTATAAAGTATAAACGTCATACAAAACAGCTAACCACAGTATCACAAGTTCACAACTATAACTATTTTTTTCTTTAACAGTCGCCAATTTA
Source organism: Tanacetum coccineum (assembly GCA_026074375.1). Classification (NCBI taxonomy): domain Eukaryota; kingdom Viridiplantae; phylum Streptophyta; class Magnoliopsida; order Asterales; family Asteraceae; genus Tanacetum; species Tanacetum coccineum. The sequence goes on from BQNB010146287.1 coordinate 194, forward strand.
TACACTTATTATACTATATAATTAAAGAGGGAGATTATCCTCCCGAGGACTCTATATTAAATGCTATGCCGGAAACATTAAATGTCAATGCCGGGTAAACCCGCCAGAACCCGGTCGGAACCCGCCGTCTATCCCGCCCGACCCAGGAATATTAATACTTACACCACGTGTCTTCCCTTCCCTAATTCTTACGATCCGTTAACACGTGTCTCTCCCATCACACAAAACCTCTCAAATCTCCCACGTCTCTCCCACTCTAAAAACACACACACAAACCGCCCCTTTTTGTTACCAGTGGTTTCTCGCTGGAAAAAAACCACACAACCCAAATGTATAATGTTTTACGTTTTGATGTGGTTTCTGGTGTTTGATTTTAATTGAAAATCTGATTTAGGGTTCTTTGAATTTGGTTTATGTAATTATAATTTTTTTTTTAATTTTAAGTATTGAATTGGGATTTTTTTGGGCAGGTTCCATTCTGCGAGATTAAAGATGGAGCAGCTTAGCTTATCAGGTATGACTCATTTGTTAATTGTTTCTATGTTTTTGTGTAATTATGATGTTTTATAGAATTTAGGATTTTTTTTTACTTATATTGAAGTTGGTATAAATTTTGGATGTCATTTTTTATATTGGGGGTTTTGTTGAGATTTGGATTTGGTTGTGTTTGGAGAGTAACATTTTTAATTAAAAAAAAAGGCTTAATAGTGTTTTGAAGCTACGATTGATAAGCCGAAAAACGAGCAAATAACCCCAACATTAAGCTTGAACAGCCACCCTTTTTAGCTTATTTTTGGGCTTATTGCCTCATTTTTTATAAACTGATGAAGTATAGGTTTCGAAATAGGCATATGAAATATAAGTCCGGTCAAATAAGCTCATAGGTTTATATATAAGCTTCAACAAACGGCGTGAGCAAGTGTTTACTTATCATATATGGTTTTCGTTTGCAGCAATTTAACATCGAAATGACCTGAATAGCTATTATTACATTGAATCCTAATGAAGACAGTTCACGCATACGAAAACCGTGTTCATTAGGCAAAATTGTCAATAATGAAAAAAAGGGGTATATTTCTATTAGTAGTTTCGTGCAGTTAGCTGTCATAGTGCTATAGAATTGAACAAGTAAGTGTATGAGTGAATTATAGTCATCTTCTTATGTTTGATAAGCAATCCCAAACACTCTTTTAACATATTCTTATCTACAAACAATGAACGTTGTTTACATCTGTAGTGTTGGCGTTTAAGTGAATTTAAGGCAAAATGTAGTCGTAGTTCTTTCTATATGTAGTAGATGATGAATGCGTACGTTTGATGAGGTTTGCGTACGTTTGCTGATGCTTTTTTATACTGATTGTTTTAATAACATCGTAGAGATAATGGCAGGTTCAAACTACCGCTTCTACGGAAATGCTTCTCCGCGCATCTACCGGTTTTGGGAATCGCTTGATTCAGACAACGGCTTATCAAGGTACATAATTCTAAAGTTTCAGATTTAGGTTTGCATTCATGTAAAAAATGACCCATGAAGGATGAAACTACCAGAGTATCGGTTTTGAATGGTGTTTGCTGTGTAATTGCACATGAAGGATGTAATTGTTAGGGGTATGAGGCTATAGCTATACGAACTTATTAATCGATGTTTTAGTATGTACGGGGAGGGCTGGCACAGACCCTTTTATTCTTTCCTGAGTTTTATAAATAAAACATGTTGAATATGAGTGTTACATTTTTTATTATAGCAATATGTAGCTTTTGTTTTTTACAGAACAGATGTAGGAAGTTTATGCAATTTAACACACTTTTTGTGTTCTCCAGTTTTAGTTAAATCTTTTAACCCTACCACGTCGACATGTTATGGATAAAAGATAACCTGATCAACACATTTACATGTAAACGGGTCGAAATAACCGCCTCTATTTTTTCCGGGTATGAGGCTATAGGTATATGAACTTATAAATCGAGGTTTTAGTGTGCACAGGGAGGGCTGGCACAGACCCTTTTTATTCTTTCCTGAGTTTTATAAATAAAACATGTTGAATATGAGTATTACTTTGATAATCTTCTTATGTGAATTTATTTTGTCGTTTCAGGTCGCTTATTTGACGTTACAAGTACTATATTTTGTACCTTCATTGGCGTCTGTATATCTTGAACCAGATAAGTAATCTGAAACACTTTATTATTTGAATTTCATATGTATTTTTTTGTGTTGGATGAAAGTGCTTATTTCGTTTTGGTGAGGATTTAGGAATGACAAATGGTTATGCCTATGGGTGTTTGGATTATGTTTTAAAGTTATTTACTTTGTTAGTATGTTTTATAACATGAGTTATATGATGGCTTTTTATGCAGACTAGGTGAAGAAATTAGAGGAGGACAGAACCAAGAATGATAAGGAGGTAAAATTGGTGTTTTTAATGGTAAAAGTGTTCATCAGATATGCCAATATTGAATTCAGAATTGTTCAATCTAGCAGGTATGTCTTTTGTTGTTGACTGCTAATTTCCCCTTTTTACTGTAGGGTGTGTATTAGAATTGCATTTTTACCCTAATTGTCAATAAATTTTCCAAGGAATGATACGTCAAAAGTTTCTAATATTTTGTTGTAGAAACCAATGCTTAGATACCAAACTATCCAACACACTTTTACTCTAATTAGCTACATCTACTTATGATTTACAATAAAAATCAAAACTTTAAGCAATTTAGGAAACCATACCTAGATATTGTAAAGACAACTCATTTTTCCCATTGCATCTTCCAGCTCCTCATTTTTCATATTTCCTGTTACAAAAGACTAAACATATGATCAAACAAAACCCCTAATAATCTCAAATAGTCACATAATTCCTGTAAAAACAGAAAATCTACATAATCGAAACAAAAAAATCAATGTTTATAATAATAAAAAAGTATCAAACCTTTAGATAAGAGACAATTAACAGCCAAAACAGAAAATTTTAATCCACCCCAAACACAACTACAATATGAAGCTTTGAGGAGGCCTATTTGTGGCGGTTGCGGTGATGGTGATTGAAGTGATACGCATATTTGGATTAAGCGTTTGACGTGTGTCAGAAGCAAATAATTCCAACTGCTATCATTCTCCCATTAATGTATATTAGTTATCTTAGTTGGTTCTTAATATCACATACAACTACAAATTAATGTAGCAGTGGCTGTTGTGCGCAACATAAGGTACACAAGTTCGAGGACTATTGTTGAGGATGGACTGACGAACAATTGATGACAAACAAATTCAAATGGATCATTGTGGACAAAAAAGAAGAAATCTGATGACGCAACAGAGACGGACGCGGGGCGTGCTTTTAACAGCTAATAAAGCGTCACATGGTTACACCTGCACGAACACGTGGACCCCTGTTCCTAATAGTTTTGATGTTAACTCAACATTCTTTCACCGCAGGTTAGATAAACATGTGTGCTTCATTCAGCCTTCACTTTCATTCCACCAGTTCTTACTTTTTGTCCAAACACCAATTAAAAAACTTATGTCCAAACAACTTTTATGATAAAGTTTAGGATAGTTCAACTTACGATTGTCGGGATATAAGATAAGCTAGCTATTAAGTCTCCGATGGTTTGCCGTTGTAGTTCCTGTGCATTACAGAAAAGTATCACGAGGGCTACATGATTACTTTGACTTTTTATTTTCTTATATTTTTTTTAGAAGTTACACTTTTGATTATTTAATTCAGGCTTTATTGGTCTAAATGCAACTGTAAAAGTGGTCCCTAATATATTAGACTCGCCTGCATGCTTTCTTTTTTCAGACTGTATTGTCGTGTTCTCCGTAACAATATTTCCATTTCAAAGTTGTTTACTTCTGATAATGGTTAAGTTTGTCATGTGACAGTGATGAAATTGTTGCACATTTTACAAAGAGCGTGATTTCATTATGTGCATATTGTTTACTGATTAGAACATCAAATGCATGTGAGCTTCCAAACTGCATTTTCTCTTACAAAATATGCAAGAAAGCTGGCAACAAATGTGCAGGGAAGACGGGTTAGCTAATAGGTTCGAGTATAAACGGATACATGCTTAAGATATGTCAGGATGGATGGGGTTTTGACATGCCATCCTTTTTGGCCTATTTTGTCAATTTAAAAAGTACACCGGAATAAAGGTAAGGGACATTTGTTACATAGGTGATAAAGATTTTATCTTTGTGCATTTAAGTTTCCTACAACATAATCCACCAGATCATGGTGGATGTATTCGAGTCGTGTTTGGTTAGTCCAATCGGCAGAATAGAGTGAGTTAGAAGAGATAAAGGTCTATGGTTTAGTTTTGTTAGGGGGTGTTTGTTTAAGCTTATCTTCTAGCTTGCGAACTTATTTGATTATGCTATTAATTGCAGGCAAACAAAAAGAAATTGAACGGACTCTGATGTAACTAAGAACTACACATGGTACACTCTTTTCTTTTATAAGTAATCGTCCATTTTCGTCTTTTTGGTTTACGCATGCCAGGGCATTTGGAGGACCTAGAGTTGTTGTTACTGTCATTCTACTCTTATCTTTCACAGTATCAAATTCAATATACTAGAATTCAAATTCATCAAAAGGGTTCTATTTTTTAACACTCTTTGTTGATTTTAAAGGGTGTTGGGATTGTTGTTTACTTTGTTTTTATTGGTAAACATAGTTTCGACCTTTTAGCTTACTATGTCAGTCCTCAGCGGTCAAGTATTACGTGTTGATATAGTAAATAAACCATTTTGTAGGTGTTTGGGATTGCATATTTAAACTGCTTATTTTTTTGGTTAAATGACCGTTGAAGAAGGGGTGACAGGTGTTAGACAAAGCAAGAAAATATTAGGATCAAGGCCACCAGGGTGCCTAAAAAATATGTGAATTGCAGGCGATGTCAAGCCACTTTCGTTCTTCACACACACAAAGAGGGTTGGTTACAGGATTTCAATCACTTTTGGAAGTTAACTCTATCTTCATTTCAAGGAAATGCAAACATGGTAGATAAAATCTTCCAACATGATATGAAGAATGTGCTATGAAAATAAGTATTATGTTATTGTAATTAGATTGCAAGACATAAACAATTATTCTCATTATCCGTCTTCATTTTTTGATCAAGTTGATACTGATTGTATGTGCAAATTTGATTATTATGGTGCATACCACTTATTGTAAATTATTGTATTTTTTAAACTTCTAATTAATTTCATTAAAATTTTCGGTTAATATTCTTTAGGGTTTCATCGGTCCGTTTAAAGTTGTTCTCTTCGCGCTCCGCGGCGACAGCGCAGGGTTTGAAACTCGTGTAAATAATGGGCATTATAAGCGTAGGCTCTTCTTATGATGCATTTTATTATCGGAAAAAAATTATTAAACCAGATGTACTTTTTGCTTACACGGCAGTTTTGTACAGTGCCTTAAATTAAGCTTGCATGGCTTTTTGGACTTGTTTTGCAAATATTTCCATGCATAGGGGTATATATCGTAACTTTCTGAAATTTATAACTAAAGGGGCTAAAAATGTCATTATTCTAAAGTTATAACTATAAGGACCTATTTTGCCAAGTTTCAAAGTTAAAGGTTTAAATTATATATACTTTATATATAAAGGACTAAAGTTGTAAAAGTTTATAAACCAAGGGTATATATTGCTAATTTTGCAAACTTAAAAATATAAAATATAATATTTTTATATAAATTATAAAAATATATATTAATATTATAAAACTCAATTTTATTAAAACCCGACATATTTATCGTTATTAATCATAAATCGACGCATTATTTCGTTATATATTTAACATAATTTATCATCAACTAACTTTTAAAGAAACTTAAAATCTTATCGTATCACGTTACTAGGGAATTTCATATGAAGGGTTTCATTTGAGTTTTCGTTTTGACGAGTTTGCTGGGTTTACGATTTAAAGTGCCCTGGCTCCTCAAACGATACTACATGGCCTCTGGATTATGATAGCCCGAACAGCGATACAATATTTCCATAATTTAATAAATCAAAGATATACGTTAAACTTTATGAAGTTTTGAAACATAAACTATCACACTAAGACTTGACATATCACCCCAGGTTGCGTGACGAAGCCGTTACTTTCACTTGATATACTTTTGCCATCAATCATATTTCCCTATACTGTTAAGGTGAGTTCATAGCCTCACTTTTAAATCTTCTATTTCATAAACCCGTGAGGGGGATACATGCTATAAACCATGAATACAAGTGTTTTCTAAATGTATGCTATCCACTGATGCATTAATTGCCTAAGTCTCTACTTTGCCATTAAGATCCCACTATCATTACCATTAATTACTTTCGGAGTAAGCGCGAATGCCTGAGAATAGATCTATTGGGACTGAACTCCCCCGTTGGTGTACCCGTTCACGGGGTAACCAAATGCACTTCATTTGAAATCACTAATGCGGTTGTTTGGCAAGGCAACCCTGTGGCAACTACTTGTGATTTTGATCTTCTCAAGCCTCGTTCCATGAGCTTAGGGCAATAATATTGTTTTACTAAAATAATTGTACTAATTGGCAATTAATACACCCAATGGATGTATACAACGGACCCACCTGTATATGAAAATTTGTATTCAACTACCTTTACTATAAACCTAAGGAATCTTTCACTCACCATTGTGTTGATCTTTTAGCATGTTTATCTATCTGGTAATTGAGCAACTCATAGGGCGATAATGGATGGACCATGACCCTTTACACCATATGCGGCTAAACAGTTATAATATCAACACTTATCTGTTCTACAATTTTGGGATCTCTCTTTTGTAAAACCTCAACACTCTCCGACCTTCACATAAAAATCAATCATCATCGAACTAAAATTCTTTGCTAAAAAATGTCTCTTTATGAGTCGTTTTCTTATGATTATGACTGTTGTACATCCGAAATAAAAACCCATGATTAGCTTCTGTATGCAATAGGGTTTGTCAAAAGGAGGTGTTTTTTAGATACCCCTGAGTACAACCCTTCGAGCCTATCCTTTTCACGGTTCTTGTAATTTTATGTTTAATCATTCCGGACTATTCAATGAAGAACATAGTTACCGTGCAACAACCGCCTTTAAACACAATCGTTACAACCAAATACCCTTACCCTACCTTGTTTGTACTTCCTTTTAGAACATTATTTGTGTTTGAACCCAATTAAATTAATGATACAAAAGACACGATTGCTAAGCCCTTACCTTTGTAAATACATTTTGGGAAAACGAAAAATTAGGGATTCATGGTAGTATTAATTCGCAGAAGAATATGGAGAAAAGGTAAGTCAATACCCTATAAGTATATGTCAAATATCTCCATGTTATTTTGATCCACCTCAAATCGGGTATTATTACGAATTGTAAATATCCGAGCCTGTATTACAAAAAAAGCTCAAATGTAGGTAAAAGAGAACACATATTATAAGAACAACCACAACTGTGACTGTAATTTATGTATTCAAAAAAATAAAAAAGAAAAAGAAATAGATTAATGTAAGAGTGTGGTATATTTTGTTAGATCTTTATCGAGTCTTCTCTTAGTCAACCAACCCAAAGTGTATTTGTGTACATAATTAGCTAACCCTTCCACTCCAAATTCACACTAATAGCCACCGAAAAAATAAACCAAATGTATCCCCATCCATTTCCGTTTCTATATAAGTTATCTTACACTACACCCCCACAACCCTTTAAAAAAGGACGTCTTTAGATAGTAATGAATAAAAACTTGCACCTAGCGGTGGAGGTTTGGTCCTTTACCAAGCCTATGGTTATTTATATGCTATACAGGTAATAGAGTGTGAATTTCCGTTTCCCTCCATAATTTTATTAAATTATACAACCCTAGTGAAAGATAAAATCCCCAAACACATTATGTGATGTTCATAGTGTATATTTTTCCGAGCTATTAATTACAAGTCCCAGAAGGTTGTGTGTAAAATACTTTTAAAGAGTAAGTAAAATGACCCTCATAATGTTATTTCTATTGTAGAAAAGCCCATTTGCTAAAGGACAAGCAAATCCTAAAGTGTAGGGGAAATTATAGAGCACAAGAGGGGTGTCATTTTACATACATTTATTTTTTTGGGCGTTTAACCCACTAACAAAACTAAATCGAGCATTTATCGCCCACAAACATAGTACATAATAGTTTTTCCTTTGTATGTACGTATATCTCATCTGGATGACATTTGCGAAGAATTACACGCGATACAAGTATCTCCATAAGTAGAAGAGAACGGACGACAAGAACACAACCTACACCACATTGATCAAGAATTTCTCTTACAGTGGCTGGCAGACGTGTGTCACGAGATTACAACGTGACAGCCGATACCAACAAAGAACACAAGCACACGCTGTCGAATTCACAAGTAAGAATACTAAGACGCGTTAGACCTTGCATACTGAACAACCCAACCCCATTATCCAGAATATTCTCTTATCATGAATGACGAGCCTCCCGCGATAATAAATGAGCGACGGCCGCGTCTACAAATAGTTTTTCATATCATCTAAACTATACCAAAATATTCACCGACCACGACTTATTAGGTTTTCTCTTGCGAGGAGCCGGCCTGTCTAACCTTATACAATCACAATAGAAAAGGATACGAGACCCCCAACTTAACAATCGAACCAAAGCAGATCTCCGCGTCACCTATCAAAATTCCCGCCAACACACACACCTGACCCTCCACCCACCCACCCTCATCCCCACTCCTCCCCAAGAGAACCCCTCTCATCTCAAACCCACCTCACCCCCTAAAAGCCCACACTCACCACCACCTCTCACCACCGACTGCCCGCCAGACTCCTTAACTCTCTCACCACACACCACACACTCCTCAAACAACCCCTCTCCGCCAGCACCCCGCCACACCACCGCCACTCTCTACACCTACATTCTCAACACTAATCTAACATAGCCAAACTCCCACACAATCTTACCTAACCGAACGACTCTCAACACTCTCAAACATCACCGACTCACGAATAGCACAGAAAACACAGACACGCACGCAGTAATGCCTTTGCTTGCCTGTGATTTGAGGTCCTGTTTAGAGTATGCTTGGGCTTTAAAAATTCTTTGGTGTTTTTTTAATTGGTGGGGTATATATTGATTGTAATGTAGAATCTTGGGTGGTGTTTGAACAGTTATTGGATGGTTACATGTTTGATCTGTATGATATAAATAGGTTGGTGTGGTGTATGATTTAAGGGTTGTGTATGTATTGGATTTATGTTTGGTTTGTTATGTTTAATGAGGTATCAGAGGATGTAGTAAGGAAAAATTTTTATGAGTTAATAAGTGTTGTTGTGGGGAATGTATAGTTTGGTATATTTGTAATGTTGTGGAGATGTGCTGGGAGGCGCGGGTATGTTGAATGATGATGTATTTTTTATAGGTTAGGTTTTTAGTGATGTAGGTTTGTGGGAATAATTATTATAATTGTATTGATAATATAGTTTTGAATATATGGTTGTATTTTATTTTTAAAATTGTAGTTTATATTTTGTTTTATAATGTTAAGTAGTTTATTTTTATTTAATTGTTTAATAAAAAATAAGATTATTATGTTTGGTGTTAAATTGTTATGTTTATTAATATTTGAAGTTTTATTAATATATAATAATGTGATGTATGTTTGTAATGTTAAAAGCAGAAATTCATTTAAAAAGTGTTAAGAAATTACACATTATTGAAGTGATAGTAGTATTTTACATTAGTGCCTCTGACCTATGATGTTGTAAAACTTCTTGTAGAAGTCCTACGACGACCGCATCAGATATTCATGATGAAACACTTACTCTGGAATGTTAGGCTCGTTTTGAGCTATTAATCATGCAAACTTGAGGTTGCGATTTGATGACCATTTAAACGATGCATCTATTTTAAACTCTAAATGGTTCATACAATGGATTTGTATGCATACATATATCCATTTGTTTTTTCCAGAATACTGAGGGACTAAGTCCCCAATCTAGTTGATAGATGAATAAATCAACTTCTTTTGAGAGATAAAAAAAACATTAGATGAAGAACTTATTCTTCAATAGTTTTCGTATTCATTAAATAGACTCGGAAGGTAGAACCGGTCATAAGCCAAAAAATATTATATATAATTACTCATAAACTTAGTTATTTCTATGATTGAGCTTTTAACTAATCTTTTATATGCATGTCCAAAGGAAAATACAAAAGAATATAAATGCATCTTAGTATTTAATTCGTTCCTCAGACCAATTTTATATATCTTTTACGAGCAAAATGTGCTAGCATAGATCATAAATCTAAAAATAGTGTGTAAATATCTTATGACAAATAAAACACTTGTTTTTACATACATCACATTGCATTTTTGCATAAAATAACATTTTTTGTTTGCTCTTACCTTATTTTAATTTGCAATGTTAGTCTGTGTCATACTACCTCGATCAAATCATTTACCATGATAAATGATCCCTTTTAAACATTTATCATTACATATCACATTCACATGAAGGGATGACTTATATTATCATTTATCCACATTCACTTGATGGAATGTAGATCTTTAATGTTGATCATTTCTTTACTTTCCCACATGAGGGAATGTAGATATCACGTTGATCAATTTCATTTTCGATCTTGAACTTCAGTTTGGCCAGCAAGTTTCTTTGAATAACACGACAATAAATTATATTCACCACGTCCATAATCACAATATCTACATGATCATCGTTATTGAGTCACATTCAGTGAGTGGAATGGAGTCAAATTAAGTAAAACGGCTTATCGTGAATCTTAAATCATAACCCATTGCTTGTTTAAAGAAACTTATATCAAGCATCGTTCTCGATATATGAGCGAAAAATCGCGCATTAACCATCTCAATCGCCTATTTTCTTTTTATCATTCAGATCAAGATCAATATTACGAAAATGTGCTTGCATTTACAAGAATTTTTTGCTTTTGATGGTCAAATCTTTCTTTTAGTTTTTGACATACATTTAATGGATCTTTCATCGTTAGATATTTTTTTAATTCAGATCTAACACAAAAACTGTGAGACCGAACTCGCTTATACTTTTTTATGCATCTTGAGGTGCATACAATTATAACGAGATTTAACAAGTCTTTCATCGTTAAGTATTCCCTTTTAGATCATCATAAAAAAGACAATGGGGGAATACCACTATTGTGGCACACTCTTGTAAAGAAGGCCGTGTATTTTCAGCTTTGATTGATTATCCCAAAGTTAGATGGAACTTCATGCATGAAACTACAAGGGGAGATGTTATTTTCTCGAGTATGTCCAAGAACAACAAAATCAATATTTTGAAAGCTTTGAATTAACATTCTACATAAAAATGACGAAAAGTTATCATTTAGCAAAGATTGCATATATCACCATAAATGAATTTTTCACATATAACACAAACATTTTACTAATCTTATTAAATATTATCCACCACTTATACAAGTCGTACAAGAAAAATCAATTTCTAATTTATGTAATTTTTATAGCGTTGTGTATTACTTCCATTAACATTTTTATTGAAGACTAATCATAATTTAATATGATTACAAATGCAATACATATTAAACACATACTTTCGATTTCCATGCAACACATATATAGCATAGATTTTTAGATAGATAGTAAAAATATACTATACTACACATCTAAACTAAATATAAATAGATGTATCACATTCCATTAAGGCAACATATCTAATCTTGATTATATTACGATGTTGATATATGCTATTAGTAGTGTTCATGCCTCATTTTTCTACTTAAAATCAATAACCAAATTCAATAACCAAAATAAAATGATTAGAAACTTCACTTTATAAAGAAATACAAGTACAAAAAACAATTGATTTCGTAAAAGTGAAGACAACGACATGCAATATTCATATTAAATTCATATAGTTTACCATATCTAGTAAATAAAGATTAAAAAATTACGAGTATAATTTTAGCAAATATCATGCAAATATCATGACATTAGTATGCAAAATAATCTTAGCCAATATCATGTAGAAAACATGCGAAATCATGAATTTAGCAAATCAGTAAATGATTAAATAATTATATCGACATGATTAACAATAATAGAACTTGAGGTTCCTATGCAAAACATATAAGACATAATAAAAAGAAGTGTTATTTTGGATTCTCTTGAGGGAATCATAATATACTTACAGTTTTATCGTTTTTTATATACAACATAACTTGAGTTATGTTATTGAATACAATTAGATCAAAATGGTTTCACACGGAGGGAGTAAATTTGAGCCTCACAAATGTCTCTTTAATTCTTTCTAGAAACCGAAAAAGTTTTTTTTTTTCAATTTTTAGTTGTATTTTTTTCAAAATTTGCAATGATAGATAATTGAAGAATAGGAATCTTGAGATCTTTAGTGGATGTCCTAATTTGAGCTCTCAAATTTATTCTCCTCCTCTAATATCACCCGATATAAACCGAACGATGAAGCCAAAATGGTAAATAATTTGGGATCTACGCCTTTGACCGGGAAAAATCATATTATTTCCATGTCTGATTTTTGTATTTAAAATATCAATCCAGACAGATAAACCTTTCAACATTACATTATGGATTTTTTTCCATTTCAATTGAATTAAATTGGATGATACTCAATTTTATTTTGAGTCATGTTTCAAGATGATCACCATGCGTCTTAATCTTTAAAACTAGTAGATTCTTCCTGTATATACGTAAAATACAATGCATCATTTATTCTCTAGAGGGAATAATGATAAAACTTGAGGTTTTATCTTTTTTTCTTTATAACATAACATGAGGTTATGTTATCGATTCTATTAAATTATGATATTGATCCTTATGGAATAATTATATTAGAACTTGAGGTTCTAATAAAAAAAAATTTCACCACAACATGAGATTGTGTTATTAACGTGATTCATCTAAAGGAATCACAAAGAACTTTAGGTTCTTAAAAGATATATCAATAACTTGAAGTTATTGTATTTTAATTCTCATCATTGTAATAAAACTTGTGGTTTTATTATGAATAAATATAATCATAACATGAGTTTATGATATCTTTTCGTTTTAATAGATCTTTGAAACTCTTATATAAAATAATACTACAAGATTGTATTATTTGATTCTTTTTATGTAATCACGATAGAACATTTTTGTGTTTGTTTTCAACTCTCCTCCGTATTGCAGCAGGTTTTGTCTTGATTTATCACGATATGATAAACCAAGAAGGAAAATGAAATTCCCTGGATTGTTTTTTCCCAACCCTCCAAAACCCTAATTTTATCCTTCTCTTCTCCTATTTTTTTTAATCTCATAAAATTCCCAATATTAATTGGTTATCGTTTTCCGTGAAGGAAAGATAGTGACAGAAATGTTTCCATACTAATTCCTTATATTAATTGGTTGGAGTCTTGTGTGTTTTATCTCCAAATTGAAGGTACTAGAATATATTATAATAGTTGAAAGCAAAGATAGTGACATGAGTGATTTATCTTTAATCCATTGAAGGTTTCAAGACATATTTTAATAGTTGATATTAGTGCGTAACTCTTCACCAGTTTCATTCGGTAGATATTTTGTTTCAATATTAGAGCCCCAGGTGTAGTAACACCATAACATCATTTTTTGACTGCCACGTCAGCGCCACATCAGCATAACACCAACACCAACACCACTCTCCTAATCATAACACCAAATAACACCACTCACCTCTTTATTTTCATAAAACCCCCTAAACAATTATTTCATTCTTTTAACAAACTAACCATTTCATTCATAAAATTCAAATACACATTACAATACTAAAAAAAACACACATTAAAAAAAAATACCGAAATTAAAAAAAACTAATCTTCTTCCGATGCTTCTTCAACTTCGCGCCAAATATGGTTCATAAGGTTTTGTTGGAGACTAATATGCGTATCTTTGTCTCTTAATTCTTTTGCTTTACGACGTTGGGTTTGACATCGATCGATCCACACTGTTTGCAGTGACCTTGCAGGATTAGAATACACATGTTTCCAGTCAACAACCGACATATTTTGATCTTCTAAAATCATGTTATGCATTATGATACCAGCATACATGATTCTACGTAATGTGTTGACTTCGTATGCACGGGCCGGTTGTTGAATAAGTCCCCAACGTCCTTGGAGAACACCGAAAGCACGTTCGACATCTTTCCGTGCACTTTCTTGACGCTGTTTAAAGTACGTATGCTTCGGATCAGTTGCAACCGTGAATGATTTGACGAAACTTGCCCACTCCGGGTAAATTCCATCAGCCAAGTAATACCCATTACGATACTGAACTCCGTTTACCACATACGGAACCACAGGGGCTAAGTCATCTAATAGGTCGTCGAATAACGGAGAATTATCTAAAACATTAATATCGTTATTCGCACCCGCCATCCCATAAAACGCATGCCAAATCCACAGATCTTGCGAAGCTACAGCTTCAAGCATTATAGTAGGGTATTTTTTATCACCCCTACCGTATTGACCTTGCCATGACACTGGACAATTTTTCCATTCCCAGTGCATACAATCAATACTTCCAAGCATTCCCGGAAAACCATGAACATTGTTATGCTTTTGTTGTATTTTTACAACGTCTTCAAGTGTTGGCTTTCTTAAATACTTCGGCATATACAATTCTATGATGCACATATTAAAGAAAAATAGAGCATCTCGTGCAGTATGCTCACTCATTTGCAAATATTCATCAAACGCGTCGGGTGTGCTGCCGTATGCCATTTGGCGTATGGCAGCTGTGCACTTCATAAGAGCACTAATACTCATTCGACCCGTACAATCGAGTCGAGATTTGAAGAAATGAAAATGTTGTGGGAGAGGATCGGCCGTATAACTTGAAATGCCATTGACAATTTTTAGAAAAAGTTTACGGCTCATACGAAATCTTCTCCGAAAATAGTATAACGGATACTTACAATGATCATCAAAATAATCAGCACGTAGACGTCTTTCGGCATCTTCACGGTCACGGAAGATCGGTGTACGGGTCAATCGTGGTTGAGCTTCTTGTTGTATTAGCCATTCGTGATACTCGACAGCTTTTTGTAAATAGAATGCGTCGGTTTCCTCATCGATATCAAAAACGGTTCGATTTTGATTCATTGTGAAAGAGTTTGTAGTGTTTTTTGTTGTAAATGTATGTTTTTTTTGTGAGAAAATAATATAGAGGTATTGAAGTATTTATAATGAGTTGTGTGAGGGGGGTAAAATGAAATATTTTTTTTTTAAATATAGCCGTTAGGGGCTGTTTTGTAAATTTTTTTAATTTTTTTTTTAATAAAACTAGCCGTTAGGGGGTGTTTGGTAACTTTTTAAAAATAAGGGGGAAAATTAAAACTAGTATATAGCCGTTTGGGGGGGTAAATGAATTTTTTTTTTTTAAAACCACCCCAACGCGCGTTGGCCGGCCAACGCCGAACCCAACGCTGTTGGGCAACGCGGTGGTGGGGTGTAGTAACGCCGGACAACGCCGGCCAACGCCGTTGCCGGCGTTACTACACCGAGTGCTCTAAGAACTACACTCAAATTATTCCTTTTGATTAGTGTGAAGGGGTAAAACAAGAATTTTGAAAATACTTCCTAAATTTCATTCTACAAAACTCGGGCAAAAGCCACCGAATTATTGAAGACATTGGTTTACTTTGACTGTACTCGTACTATTTTAACATAGGAGTTGAGTTTTTATTGAATAGAATCTTAAACGGCCCTTGGACGTTTTCTTTATTGGAGTATTTTATTTGGGTCTCTTTGATCTCCTTGTTTTTGGTATTGGCCCTTGATGGCTTCTGAAGTTCTGCGCATTGCCATTGTACATGGCTCCTTTTGGTGGTTTTAAAAAATTATAGAATTTTTTGTGTTTTACCCTTTCACACTAATCAAAGTATCAAACACCTTAGGGCCCGTTTGGTTGACTCATATTTCCATGGATTAAGGCATTATGGTAGGATTTTGTTGTTTGGTATGTATAAGTGGGCCCATAATTTGGGACTCAATACTTATTTTTTGCTATTTGTTAAACCCAGCTTCACATTCGTTTTACGAATATTATGTCAGTATTGCATGTTACTTTCCATAAATGTGGGTCCCTTTTCTTTTTAGATCACATATTATAATTTCGTTTTATTTTATAATTGCAATTTCATAAGCGAAAATTTTCGCAGTAGCCGGTTGGGTTTCGTGTTATCTTGTAATAGCCCTGACAAATTTTTTTCTCAATATAACCTTTTGAATCGCGCTACGTGAATAGCGATTTATATTTTGCATACGTGTCTGATTTTGAGTGGCTCGCAAGAAAAAAAAAAAATTTAAAAATTATAAAAAAG
>BQNB010146288.1:0-16597 GCA_026074375.1 Tanacetum coccineum
ATAGTTTTCATAGCAAATATAGTTAGTAGCTTCAAGGTTATTTTGTAACCATATCACCATTCAGAGTGATCATTTTATATTGAGGCTGAAAGTTTAGTTTACATTTGTGTGTCCATTTGTTAATCTTCTTATTGGTTAAAGTCTAGATTCCGCATAGACTTTAAGTTATCTCACAAAGTTTATGTCTTAGTAGTTTTGGATTTATCCAAGGTTACTAACCTTTATACAAGCTAAAGGAGATCAAGATCTATTCAGAAGGGATCAACAGTAAGGAACACGGTAGAATGCTTAACTCAGTCCTAAATGGACCACTTGTTTATCCTACTATCAAAGTAGATGGTGTTATAAGACTTAAGACTTATGAAGAACTCTCCGACAAAGAAAAACTTCAAGATGATTGTGATATTTGTGCTACGAATATTGTTCTTCAAGGTCTTCCACCAGATATCTATGCTCTTCTTAACCATAATCAAGTGGCTAAACAAATTTGGGATTGGGTCAAGTTACTCATGCAAGGCATTGAACTGTCATACCAAGAACGAGAGTGTAAGCTATACAATAAGTTTGATAAGTTTGCTTTCATCAAGGGTGAAACACTTCATGACTATTACATGCGATCTGCTCAACTAATGAATGACATACACATCATTAGAATGACAATGCATCAAGTTTATGTTAATACCAAATTCCTGAATGGTCTTTAACCCGAGTGGAGCAAGTTCGTGACTGATGTTAAGTTAGCAAAGAGTTTGTATACTACCAATTATGATTAGCTGTATGCATATATCAGCCAACACGAGGGACATGCAAATAAAGTACATTTGATACGTGAAAGGTATCTGAATCCACTTGCATTGGTTGCTAATCATCATCACCTCTCTTATTATCCAAACAACAATTCTCAATACAACACTTCTAAGTATCAACAACAGCTATCATTAACTTCTCTACAGACTTACAATCCTTTAATACAATCATACTCTTTTCAAGCACCTTATCATCAACAAGAGTAAGGCTCCAATCAGTCACTTACCATCATCAACTTCTCAACATGCCTATCAAGCCCCATCAATTATAAAACAACCACTAGTAGAATTTCCTCAATTAGACTCCGGACTTGCTGTTCCATCATTTCTACCTGGAGATGACCTAATTGTAAGCCTGAACAAAGCAATGGCATTTCTAAGTACAAAAATTGCTTCATGTTTTCCTACTACCAACAACTAACTCAGATCATCTTCCAAGTTTAGGGAAGACAAAATCAGGGTTTTGCTGGGAATGGTTCAAAGAGAAATGCTGCAGGTTCAGGGGTACACATAATTGGGGGAAATAATGCAGCATGTCAAGCAAGGGTTGTCAAGTGTTATAATTGTCAAGGAAAAGGGCATATGGCTAGAAAATGCACTCAATCAAAGAGGCCAAGGAACTCAGCATGGTTCAAGGAAAAGTTAATGCTGGTTGAAGCATAGGAATCTGGTCAAGTGTTGGATGAGGAGCAGCTAGCATTTTTAGCAGATCCAGGGTTGCAGTAGGCCAAGACTCACAGACAACAATGCCATTAAATGTTGCTTTCCAGACTGATGATCTTGATGCTTTTGACTCTGATTGTGATAAAGCACCAGGAGCATCAACATTTCTAATGGCTCATGTGAAGTCCCAATGAAACGGATCTTCTTTAGCCTATTAAAGCTTAGTTAACCTGGATAAATCCAAACTAACTATATGAGAAACTATGATTGTGAATACTACAAGTTATGCGGAATCTAACTTGCAATACTAAGAAGAACAATGAATACTAAACTTGAATATATTGATTGCAAATAACTAACTATGAGATATTTGTTTTCTATGAAGATTGATATCTCTAACTATGCCGTAGGGTTCCTTTTATACACCAAGGAAACCCTAATGGGCTTACAAAACGCGTCAAGTGATCATGCATATCTATTCCTAATATAACTCATGCATATCACTTTAGCAATACTAACTATATAATACTAACAGTACAAAAAATTAACTAATAGTACTAACTGAACTGGCAGTACTAACATTTGTACTGGCATCACTAACTATTATAACTAGCAGTACTAATGACTTAGACTATTGTCTAAGTTCTTCAATAATAGCATCAAGTTGAACCAACATTACTAACTTCCAAAGCTAGCAATATTCAATTGAATCAGTAGTACTAAGTTGTAAAAGTCTATAATTCCCAACAATCCTCCCCTAAACTTGATATTCACTTTGTTAATCATCAAGTTTCTTCAGCATATTGATCACTAGGAGGATGTATCTAAATACTTCTACATTCTTCTAGCTGTGACTTGATAAACTTGAGAAGCTCAAATGCCATTATGCTCTCAGCTTCAGCTTCTAGCTTCTAGTTCAACATCTTTTACAGCATTTCCTTGATGAGAGGATACCTTTTCTCTACTAACATGTTGAGGCAGGTCAAAGTACCATCCATCAGTAATGTATGAACTCCACAACTTTTATATAATTTCCTGCTAATTAGAGTCCAATTCTGTTGATTACTCCAAATTTCATCCTCTGCACTTGGTTCAAACATTACCTTAAGATCTCCCCAAAGCAGCAAATTATAACCTTCTAGAGTAGTTTCTTCAAACCTTTTCATCACCAATCTATGCAAATCTACCAAATCTTATCTATCAAATTTCCTGAGCACACTGGATAATGATTTAT
This sequence comes from Tanacetum coccineum, assembly GCA_026074375.1. Classification (NCBI taxonomy): domain Eukaryota; kingdom Viridiplantae; phylum Streptophyta; class Magnoliopsida; order Asterales; family Asteraceae; genus Tanacetum; species Tanacetum coccineum. The sequence continues at coordinate 2,704 of BQNB010146288.1, forward strand.
GATAACTAATATTCCCATCTGCTCTAATTATCTTATAAACATATAGGTCTTCCATATTAACACTCCCTAAGTTCTGAGATTCCCAATCAACTATATGGTATTTAGCAGACAAAATATTTAGATCCACAGTCTCTTCTTCATATAAAACAACTATTAACCACATTCTTAATTCTTCCTTTTCATGCTCATAGTCTACAGCAGCTTCTTTATCACTCTTTGTTGATTCTTGTTCCTCTGTAACATCCTCTAACTTTTGCTTTTTAGCACTTTCTTCACTCTTCTTTTCACCTGTTCTTTTTCTGGCATGTGTTTTCTTTCTACTTCCCCCAGCTGGATTGCTACTATTATCAACCTTCTTTTCACTGTCTTTAATAGCTTCTGTATCCATTGGCTGAAAGTCATCAATCCACCTTTTCTCTTTTTCATACAATCTCTAAATTTCCTCATAAGTGTTGTTCTTTAGTTATTGATGAGTATACTTACCCATACGCTTGAGGTAAGTAATCATCCTGTTCCTGACTTGAGTTTTTATAGGTGGTTTGTTTCTTATTGCCTCTGCTCTTGCTGTTTCCAATTGTTTCTTTCTTGGATCAAAGAATTTTGCTAACAATCTTGCCCTTTCTTTAATTGTGTACTTTTCTTGCTCTTCATGTGTTAGTCTTACAGCAAGTTCATGATCAACATCTATTCTGGCTTGAATTTCATCAAACTCTTTGGCTAAAGCAGCATTAGTATCATCTTCTTGCCTTTGTCTTTCTTGTTGTGCTCTTTCTAACTCTACTAAGTCTTCCTCATATATCCTTTGAGCTAACTCTACATCACTTTCTATTTGAGCTAACCCTTGACCCCTTCTTTTGATTTTCTTTGGTTCTTCTTTAATCAATACACCTTTACCTTTGTCTTTAGGATTAATGTTTGGAAGAGGTTGAAATGTAGTTATTGATCTGATAGGTCTGACAATTCTAGAAGAGCCTTCTACATCTATAATAGCAACTCCTTTCTCCTTAGCTTTCTATTCCTCATCTTTATCAATGTCTAAGCCATTTTCATAGTGACATCCTCATCATCAAAGACTGTTGTTGTTGTAGGAGGAGTCCTTGGTTTAGCAGTTTTAATAGTTACACCAACAGTACTAACTGGTGCACTAGCAGTACTAACTCTAGTTGTAGCAGCATCAACTGTCTCCTCTTCAACATTTTCCATATGATCATCAAGCTCTTCAAAATCCTTATCTTTGAACATTAGCTTTAACTTGTCACTTCTTCTCCCCTGTTTAGATGCATCCTCCTCATCAAAATCATCATCAGAAGAAGTCTTAACTTGTCTGTATTTCCTCCTTCTTGGGTGTGAGATGCTTAACTTCCTTTTTCTTTCCAATTTCTTAACTCTTTTCTTTAGGTTGAGGATCTCCACAGCTTGAGCATCCTTTTCTTATCTCCAAGTCAAAAGCACACTGTTTTGACAAGATTTTGTTACACATAGATAATCCACTTGCATGCTAGTTTCATCCTACCCTTAATCACATCTAGGTGAGATAACCTCCTGTTAGAGTAAATCATGTGGTGTTAGATGGTAAATTTATCCATCAAATCAAAGTTTTGTTCCATCCTGCCCTCCCACTTCAGATTGTGACCTTCCTAAAGAGGTGTTTCATTGGGCTATTCAAGTACTCTCTCAGACTCTAGTTCTGAGCCAAGAAGTACCCCCCATGTTGCTTGGCGCCTGAGACTGCAACCATGTATCTTATTCCCATGAGGAAAGTAACATTAAGCCGTGCCTTTTGTGGATTGGGTCTTAAAAATGTTATCACTGTCCTGTGCTGCATCTAAGCTAGCATCAGTAGTGATAGCCCTTTCCACACTGTCACCCCCTCCTTATGGACAGCCTCATCTGCTCCATGGTCTAGAGGCACACTAGTCTGAGGTAACTCAGTGTCCTTTTTGGTTCTCCTATGTTTTTGAGTCTTTCTTTTTCTTTGATAAGTAGTTAGAGATGGGAGAATTTGCTCAATGTGAGCTTCATGAAAAATAATTTGAGATACTGTAGTTTGGTGTGCTTTAGTTTGGGGTGCTACAGTTGGAGATGTTTCAATATGAAGTGATGCAATTTGAGGTTCTGAGACATTTGGTTGTGAGGTAGAGGGTGTGGGTTGGGGTTCAGGGTGTATTGCTGAACCTTCACCCTCAGGTGCTTGGTTTTGCACCAACATAGAGGCAAAAAGTGGAGTAATGTTTCCTGAAAAATTAACACTTTTCCTTGCCATATTTGAGAAAACCTTTTTAGTATGGCATGGTGTCACATATGTATCATTAAAAGGTTTTGGTAAATCTTTAAGATGATTATTCAAAAAGAGTTGTAAAAACCTTGGATACATTAAAAACTTCTTTGAATCCAAGTTCCTTAACATACCATCAAAAATTAATATAGAAAAATTAAATTTTTGACCTTTTGCTAAACATATAACTGCTGAAGCCAAATTAGTTGAAAACTCATTCCATGCAGTTGATTTTGAACTTATGCAATAAAGGATAATATGTATTAGGAATTTCCATTATGGAGAGAATGAACCTTTTTGAAAAGTAAGTTTTGTTGAAAGTTGTTCATATCCCATAAATGCAAGGTTTTTTAAATTTTTTATCATTTGTGAGGCAAGTTACACCATCCTCATCATTAAAGAGAAGATCACTTCTCACTGATGATTCTGATATAACCATAGCCTTGCCATCAACAATAACATGTATTTGCTTCATATTTACAACCTAAAAGATTGTTGGTTAATTTTTAGGTGGACACAATCTTATCCTCATAACTCTTGCCTATCTGTAACACACACACCCCACACACTACCTGCTTTTGTGTTTATGCAGATGGATCCAGAATCTCGCTTATAATTGTCCATGTTGGAGCAGGATCTATTAAGTGTAATAAATATATAACTCACAGTCTTGGTATACTCTTACTTATGACATGTCCTAGTTTTAAAGGTGTTATTCAGGAGTTTTATTTCGTTTAGGTATATATATTTATAATTTGATTGTTAAAAAGACCTTTCTTATGATTTGCATAACTTTGTAACAGCCATCAAAACAAATATTTGGATGTGGAATTTTATTTGGAAGGGAGATCGAGATTTTCAACTCCGTGTATGCTTCTTCTCATGGACCTTCAACACTCACGTTTTTCAGGATCTTCAACAAATCCAAGTTGTTATCATGAACTTTCAATACACATCTAAATTCTTCTCTCTGGATCTAGCAGGAGAGTGCTCAAATTACAGGTCAAAGATCTAAAGATAAAGGATGTATAGAGGCAAGATAAAGAGTTGGAGACAAGACTAGATATGGATAAGCGATCCCAGGATCACGGCATGCAGTCGGCTAGTCCTGTATTGCTTAATGAGCTTTTGATAAGATATTGAAAAATCTCGTATGGAGTATGTAATTCGATTGGGTTTATAAATGTGTTCATCGTAGGTTTGTTTTTAAGGTGTTTCTAATCTGCTTTAATGTTTATACATTTCTCATTTTAATGTAATTCGTATATGCTTTATTTATGTGTGGTCTGTCAGCTTTATGTAAGTTTAGATTTGTCTACCCTAATCTTGCGCACCATGGCCCCGCTTTTGTCACCATGGATGTGACTACTCGAATTTTGTGTGTTGTAACATTGTTAAGCTTTATGTAAGTTGGATTTGATTAACCACTAATTTTGCGTTACCATGCCAGGTTTTATAGTCACTTGGATGGGTATACTAGACTTTTTAATCGTGTTGACATTGTTCAATTATGTCGTTTGGATTTGACTACACAATTTTGCGCCACTTGTAGCTTTATGTCATCTTGCGATGTGCGACCGAGCTGTTGCGTTTCATGTCAAATTTATGGAACATTTTAGGATGATACTCTTAAATATATACCCCTTAATTCTTCATGGTTAGTGAACCTATCATATAATTGGATGGTCATCGTTGATGGAGATCTCGGTACGACAATCACGACTTTTACCGACGCTAATTCGGTGAATCTGGATGATGAGGATGAGTTACTTTTTTCAATTAGAGTACATCACTATGGCACATTTCAAGGAAATTTGGGTGCACAACTTTCGACAAGGGGTGTATTCTGTAGTGGACTTCTTAAGTATGGGACTTTTTGCATGGCTAAAAAGGCATCAGTTAGTGAACGAATCAAGGTTATGATGAAAAGCTACACCTCATTTTTTTATTTCCAAAAAAACAAAACCTTACTTGGATGAAGGTCTAGTACCGTTTGTTATCTCACTGTATTGCGGACTTGTGCATTGCAATATGTTCCCATGTATCACATCTTGCTTTGCTAAGTAGGCGATGTGTTTTTGGTTACGCGGTTACAATTTTCTCCTACTAAGTCAGTATTGAGCCACAAGAGGATGTACTTACCTAAAAATGGATTGCTTCCTGGCATCCATAACAATGTAGTTCCTTATATGTAATTTTATGTTATTTTCACTAGTTATTTTCAATATGAATGTTGTAGTTGCAATGAATGAATTGTTGTTGTTCAACGAGTACTTTGGGTGTTACATTACCTTCTAACAATAATATCTTACATAACATTCAAAGAACAATGTTTAAAGATAACTAAAAATAAACAAGTTGCAATCTTCCTAAAATTAATTGTCCCAACCGTACGTAGATCCTTACGAAGGTGCAGGTTCATGACATGCATTCCTATCATGCCCCACTGAATAACATCTACTACAATATGTTTTCTTAGGCATCTCTCCTTTAGATCTAATACGATCTTTCTTTTTTGGCCTCCTTGCAGGTCGCGTGTTTGTAGAAGGTGGCAAAACATTTGGCACATTACATTTTATGTTCCATGCTTCAACATCTCTGACTGGGTAAATTGAGTTTGCATATGTGCTTTTATATGTTGTTTTTGAACCAATGTTCTGCCCAAACACCCAAGTCTATGTATCCCTTATTAGTCGAAACTGCTATTACGTGACTACAAGGCAAGCTTGATAGTTTCCATCTACGGCAAGTGCATGTATGACTACTCAGATCAACAGTGTAGCTTATCTCTTTGGCAACAACTTGGTATGTTGTAGAATTGATACCGTGTACACTAAAACCATAACTTATTCTAATCTTATATGCCACTTTAGCAGCCACCAGGGTGTAAGTTCATGTTCATCAACATCTAGCCATATTAAAAATGAATTTTATTAAACGAATATATCAAATAATATTATAAATAACGGGATGCGATGTATACCTCCTTCGTATCTTTTTCATAATACTATCTTTGTAGCAAAGCTCGAAAGAATTCCATCAAGTGTGTAACTGGAAATTTACGTACTCTTCGACTTAATGAATTAACCGACTCTGCACTATTTGATGTTAGATAGTTGTAACGATTTGTCGAAAAGTGAGCCCCTGACCACCTTGTGAATCCTGCTTTAATGAGTTTCGCATATGCCGTGGGTATTGCACTCTAAATATAATCCATACACTCATCAAAAGCCTCTGTAGTGTAAGCCTTGCAAGCCTCCCAATACACCGCTTTATGTCTTTCTTTTTTTATTGCCGCATTCATCATTAAATGACGACAACAAAAACCATAAAAGGCATTTGGGAATACTTTTTTACAGATTTAAGAATTGCTGGGTGTGTATCAGATATGATAGACAACTTTAGCTTTTGACTAATGCAAGCTTTCAACTCTTCCAAAAACCATGTCCAACCAGCACCGTCCTCACCTTGACATATGCCAAATGCGATGGGTAAAGTTTGGTTGTTACCATCCATCCCTACAGCCAAAAGATTTACCCCATGGTAAACGTCATCCTTTAAGTGAGCACCATCAATAATAACGAGTGGTCTTAAATAATTCATGAAGCTATCAATCTGTGACCATAAAAAAGGCATTGTTTGGTTAGTCAAATAAAATAGAAAACGTAGATACAATAAAAATAATCAGTGGTCTTAAATACTTACCGCAACACCAAGAGCAATGAACAACATTTCAAATCTTCCATGTTCGTCTACTTTTATATTAGTTCTCGTACCCGGATTTACGTTTCTAAGATTGTAACAATAATATGGAAACTTTTGAAACGATTTGTAAGGGCTACCCATTAGCATCTCCAAACCTTTATTCTTTGAACGATAAGCTTGGCTGTATGTAAGATTCAGTCCATGACGGCGACTCATATCTTTCATAATATCTTTGGGTCGAATTTCACGATTTATATCTGACAATTCATCTTTAATCATGAAACCTACTAACTTGGCGGTAGCATTTCGATGATGCCCACTGATTATTGTTTTTGAACAAGTATGGTTGTCGTTAAACTTTTTTACTTGAAAACCCTTCCCATCCAGACATGCCCTACAGTTTATTGACCATTGACATTTAGGGTCAACACATATGACATTATATGTTATGGCATTTGTCTTTTTTGGTTTGTATTGGTAACCGTCTAATACAGCCTTCTTATCAATACTTTCAATACATTTTTTCTTTGTTGGCCACCAACGGTGAAGAAAAACAAGTTTTGCTGAATCGTTTCTTTTTGTGAAGGTTTGTTTGGGTTCAATATTTGGAAAATCCAAAGTTGGCTTAGGCATGTATTTGAAAGTATTTTTTCCCAGTTCATTTCAGACCCCTCGCCTTCTTCATGAACAAATTCATCAAAATCATCACCGTCAATATCAGAATTATATCCAATTTTTTCTTGTTGATCATCACCACCCCCTTCTTGGTCATCATCGTCATCCTCATCATCATCAACATCCTTATTATAGTTTTGGGAACTACCAATGTTAAGATTTTTGTTTTTTTCATTTACGGGATATTCAATATATTGAGAACATTGAATATTTTGAGTATACTCGACATTACTTGAAACATGGTAATTCTCGGAAGGTCGTAGACTTTGAAAAAAGGGAGAATTATGATAAGGAAACGGATCTTGTTGATATTGAGTATGATAGGAAACGGATTTTCTTGATATTGAATATTCTGATTAGGAAACAAATTTTGTTGATATTGACTATTCTGATACTGGACATTTTCACACAGTTGTGTATTTGGTGGATACTGAGAATTAAACATAGCATGTGATTTATTAATATTCTGCATATATTCAAAATTTGTAAGATTTACCTGCGATGCTTGACGATCTTGATTTACGAACAATTCCATGTGATCTTGACCCGTCGAAGTTATATAATTGATTAAAAACCTTAACTCGTTATCGTCATTCGTAAACCTTGTTGTTCACCGGATAACTATATGATAAGCGTACCCCCCTCGTAACATCTAAATTGAATTTTTGACCCACATAATCTTTTATAGTATCATACGTAATCGTTTTTGGCAACAAAACATTTCTATTTTAGTCTTCTCTAACCAGACATAACGAAAATTTTCCTCTTAAGTAGCTCATATTTAATAAAAATTGTGGAGAACTAACTCTGTATGTTTCTTAATTTATAGAGAAAATGTCCCAAATAGATAAGAAAATCTCAACGAAATCTCAAATGGATAAGGAAACGTATCTAAATATCTGAACGTAATACAATTTTTTTTTGGCATTTAGTAAATTCGGTGCGCTATATACATATTTTGCGCACCAAATATGACGTGGCATCATCTCATTGGTTTAGAAATTAATTATGGTGCTCAAAAGTTACTTGGTATATTATATTTAAATTTTGGTGCGCTACATACATATTTTGCACACCAAATATGACGTGGCATCATCTCATTGGTTTAGAAATTAATTATGGTGATCAAAAGTTACTTGGTATATTATATTTAAATTTTGGTGCGCTATATACATATTTTGCGCACCAAATTAATTTCAAACCTAAAATTCATCATCAAATTAAACGATTCATCATCAAATCCAACAATTCATATTCAATGCGATTCATTTGTGAACTGTAAATCTTCAATTTGTTTGTCATTGAATATGTAGGTAGTGAATTATGTATGCATTGATATCAAACAATTAGTACATAATATAATGTTACAAAGAATAATCTAGAAGCGGATTTGAGACCAAATATACTAAAACAATAATAATATAACGACTAACACTCCCCCGCAGTTTGAGCGGGAGGAAACCGAACACTCAAATTAGAAGGAAACTTCTCAAACAAAGTAGAAGGCAAACCCTTGGTGAAAATATCCGTATACTGATAACGAGAGGGAACATGACGAACTCGATCCTGACCAGCATCAAGTAAATTATGAACAAAATGAATATCGATCTCTATGTGCTTCGTACGTTGATGCTGAACTATGTTAGAAGACAATAAACTGCACTGACATTATCATAGTAGGCAAGTGTGGCGGAAGACAAAGGTGTATGTAGCATACATAATAAATTTCGCAACCAACAGGTCTCAGCAACAGCATTGGCAACACCACGATATTCTGCTTCAGTACTAGACCGACTAAGCGTTGGTTGACGCTTAGAAGACCAAGAAAGTAAGTTGTTGCCATGAAATACACAATAACCCGAAGTCAATCTTCGAGTAGTAGGACAACCATCCTAATCCGCATCTGAGTAAGCAACCAAAGATGTAGTAGACAAAGAAAATAAATGTAGCCCATGATCTAGAGTACCACGAACATACCTCAAAATCCGCTTAAGAGATGAGAAATGACGCTCCCAAGGATCATGCATATACAGAAAAATCTGTTGCACCGCATAAGAAATATCTTGGCGAGTAAAAGTAAGATACCAAAGAGCACCTGCAAGACTCTGATATAATGTCAGATTAGATACTAGATCATCATCAGCTCCCAGTTTGGACTCAGTATCAAAAGGAGTCCGACTAGGGTTGCAACTAACCATATGAGTCCGCTCAAGAATCTCAGTAGCATACTTGCGCTATGATAAGAACATCCCCGAAGAGTCACGCGCAATGGAAATACCCAGAAAATAATTAAGCGAATTAAGATCTGTCATAGAAAACTCCTAATGTAATAAATCAATAATCTGATGTAACAAAATCTCAAATGAAGTAGTGAGAACAATATCATAAACATACAATAATAAATAAGTAGTGTTAATCATTTGTCTATAGATAAATAATGATGTGTCACAACGACTATGAGTAAACCAAACACGGGTAATATAAGCTGCAAAGCATTGAAACCAAGCCCGAGAGGCCTGCTTAAGACCATAAAGAGACCGCTGCAATAAAAAAACATAGTCAGGATGTGTAGAATCTTGAAATTTGGGTGTCAGATGCATATACATTATCTCAGATAAGTCACCATGTAAAAAGGCATTCGTGACATCGAGCTAATGAACATGCCAATGTCGAGAAGTAGCCAGACTAAGAACGGTCGGAATAGTAGTCAGTTTGACAACCAGACTAAATGTCTCATCAACATCAATACCCAATAACCATGTGCTACCATTTGCTACAAGACGAGCCTTGTAGTGACTAAGTATGCCATCCGCTAAATGCTTATGGTGAAACTACCACATACAATAAACAATATTTGCATCGGTGGGTCGAGGCATAAGTGTCCAAGTGTTATTTTTAATAAGTGCATTATATTCATCATTCATAGCATTTTTGCCAATCAGGATCATTAAACGCATATGTGTACGAGGTAGGTAAAGGGTAAATAGTAGTCACATAAGGATTTAGACGCTTAGAAGGACGATTAGTCCCGACACAAAACCGCGTGACCAAGGGATGAACCGAGCCCGGGTTTTAATTTGCAATGTAGGCTGGTAAAGAGGGCTGTAGTGGATTGGCTTATAGGATTAGTGGACTTGCAGTGGATAAACTCCCTTGTTGGTCTGATTGAGATTGGTGGACTGACGTGATTGGGCTAGCAGGCGATTAGTGGGATGATGTTATAGGCTACTAGTGTTGTGGGCTTTCATTTGGTTGGGGGCTGTTGGATTAAACGAAAGTATGACCATCGGTAGCCAAGGGTTGTGATGTTGGAGTACTAGCTGTAGGAGAGGAAGTGATTAAGCGGGAAATGACATTAGTTGGCTCTTCTAAAATGCATAGGAAGGAGGTGAGTTGTGGGTCATATAGGCAAAGGGAAAAACTGTCTCGTCAAAGGTAACATGTCAGGAAATAATAATTTTATTTGTATTCAAGTCAAGTCAACGATACCCACGATGATTAGAGGCGTGGCCCAAAAATATTGATGGGGGTAACACGAGGTTCAAGTTTATAATTGATATCTATATGTGGGTAACATAAACACCTAAAGGTACGCAAAAGACTATTGTCTGGGTTGCCACCAAACAAACAAGTATGATGTATTTCATTATTAATAACACTCGATGGTAAAATGTTTAATATATGGATGGCCATATTTAGTGCTTCAACCTAAAAACTAGGAGGAAGGTGAGCTTGGAAAAGTAAGGTCTGAATAACGTTGTTGATGGTGCGTATCATTCTTTCAGACTTACTGTTTTGTTGTGAGGTTTAGACAGAACATTTGATTTAATAATCAATGGATAAACTCAAACATAATGCGAATAATGATCTAAGAATAAAACATAGTATTTAAAACTCGAAAGACTCGGAATTAGGGAAGTCCACAAATCCGAGTAAACAATGTCAAAACAAGACTTAACCAAAGTATTAGATCTAGAAAATGAAAGCTTCACGTGTTTGCCAAGCTGACAAGCATGGCAAGGAACGAGAGCTTTCTCTTTACTACACGAATTTAATTACTAGAAAGAAGACGGCGTAACACTTTACTTCTTGGATGTCCAAGACGCTAGTGCCATGTATACTGATTGGTGAGAAAAACATGAGGAATGATGGAAGGCTTTGTGACTGGGTAAAGATCTCCAGTGCTATCATAATGGAAAAGAACCTGACGGGTCATGAAATCCTTAACAAAAAAACCAAAAGAGTCAACTTCAATGGTACAATAATTATCACGAACAAACTGACAAACATAAATTAAATTCTTAACATTTTTAGGAGTAATAAGTACGCTATTTAGTTGAAGGGGTCTATGAGATGTAGGCGAAATACTATGGGCAGAGTTGGTGACGAGTATGGAATAACCGTCACCAACTAAGACAGATTGATAAATACACATATTAAAAATATCGCTAAGACTATAAACAAATTCATTAAGGTGAGAACTTGCACCTGTGTCCATATTGTAATTACCCGTAGTAGGATCCTGGAACATCATAGCATTAAACGCATTCGACAATAATGTCTCATGTCCTGCGGGTTGACCCATGTTGGGCTGGCTGTGGATTGGAGAAGCCAAGTAGGCTGATAACCTGCGCAAGGGACTGGACCGGCCTATGAGTATAAGAAGTGAAAGCTACAGGTCTAACATTATTCATATTAGACAAGATCGTCCCATAAGTAGTAGTAGGAGTATTACCAATATTTACCACAATGGTATTCCCATTATACATGAGTTGTGCCAAAAGTGCTTGTTGAGTTTGGATTAACGCCATCATTTGTTCTTGTGTCATATGAGGAGTAGTGGTCGATGAGGAAGTAGGATGAGCATTACTAGTTGACCAAAGTAAATTATTACCATTTACCCCATTAGATGTACCCTCATGTATAAACTTATAATTATCACCAAAACGACAAAAACCTTTAGCAAAGTTGAAACAAGGCTTGTTAAGCTTAATCAGAGCAATATTAGGGCGTTGAGTACTATTACCTGAATTAGCCAACAAAACCTTAGGTGAAGAGGAAGTAGAATCAATAGAGGTAGCTTGAGCCCTCGACATCAATGGTATTTCCTCGGTAGTGAGCATGGAACGAATCATCTTTAGATCTGGAAAGGGCTCCCGATGAACAATAATACTTGATACGTTCTCATACTTATCGGGCAACCCTTCAAGAGCAATATTAACAACATCATCATTACTAATAGGAGACCCGAGACTAGTCAAAATAGTAGCAATGGATTCAATCTTACAAAAGTAGGCATCGATGCTCAAGTCTTCAAGCTTCAAAGACTATAATTCTGCCTTCAAGGCGATAAAATGAGTGCGTTTATTGTCATTGAAAATCAAAGCAATAACATTCCAAGCTTCCTTAGCCATTTGAGGGTCTTCGACAACAAGCCATGCTTGAATGGTTATAGATAATGTTATGAAGATCCATGAAAGAACAATAGAGTCAATCTTAAACCACTCCGGAGTGGGAGGCGACAGGTTACTTGAGGTTGCTTTATCAGTTGGCTCACCCAAAACATGTTTCAAAACTTCAAAACCTTTACAAATGTTTTTTAGAAAGCATACTAAAGACGAGTAGTTCATCTCATCAACATCTAATTTAACAGGAACTAGGGTTGTAAGGTTGTTAATGGTCATAAGCTTGTCCGAAATTAAGATGACGGGTGTAGGGATAGTAACTGTCATGATGATGGATTAGGGTTCGATTTACTAGTAATAGAAAAACACACTTGTGTAGACCACGAGAGTAAGATCAAACAACTATCAAACACCAACGATCAAGCGATAGCAAACTACTATCAAACACGAAACATAAATGACCAAATAATTTAATACTGATTTCGATTGGTAACACATAAATAACCAACAATCGAATTTAATCCTTGCCGACTGGTAACCTTTAAACCAACGATCGACTAAGAACAGGTAACACATAAACACTTGTTGACTGGTAACTTAACAAACCAACGATTGATAAGAATAGTTAGCATTTTAGGTGGATTTCTAGAACGGTAGAAAAAGTTAGGGTTTTAGGGTTTTGTATGGATCAATGTTTTAGGGCTGATACCATGTAAGTGGTGAATTGTTTATGCATTGATATCAAACAATCAGTACATAATATAATGTTACAAGGAATAATCTAGAAGTGAGATTGAACCCAAATATACTAAAACAATAATAATATAACGACTAACACAATTCTCATTTAATCTATTTGTTAGCTATTTTATTTAGATTTCCATAAAACACAGAGGTTATGGATCTAAATATACAAATTAGGGTCAGATATGAGACCAATATTTGTATTTGTATGATGTTTGAAGTGATACATAGTCAATTAGTTGTTAAAATGGGGTTTAAGTTGCTTTAGGTGTTGTAGATCTGAATGATGCTTATTTATGTTGAAGTTTGGCTATATAAAGTGAGTTTAACATATGTTTAGAACCATATGTGTTATATCACATATGATGTTAACATGTTGATAGTATAAATTTGCCCAAGAACACATGTGTTTTAAGTTGTTAAAATTGTATTTTAGTGTTGTAATAGATTTGAATGCTTTATGAATATTTTTGTTTAGCATTTGTTCTGGATTATTTGTGTTATGACATGTTATATTAACTTGTATATAGTGTAAACTGTTGTTTAATTAAGTTGTCTTAAATCACATGTCATTGCTATTAGTCTGTAAAATTATGTAATGTCATTGTACTTATATACAATGTGACATATATGTTAGTTTTTGTAGCTTCTAAGTGCTTGAGAATACCTTAATTTTTTATGCATTATGATTTTATTGATAATCCCGGTGGATTAGTTTATTGGGTTTCAAAATTTTCTGTTAGCTTTTTAACCTTAACTTTTAAGTTATGAAAATTATATTTGGGTACTGATTTAGGTATATCACACAGAATATTATAATAATTTGCATATTTATCTTGTTATATGCTAAATTATATTTTAATGTATCACATGTGATATTGCAATGTTGTATATATTTATGTTGTTTTGGGCATCATCTTTTTGTTTATATGTGTTAAAACCTGACAAGAATGTAGTAAAATCCATCAAATTTAGGGAACAAGAGACGTGAAAAGGCGTGTATGATGAGAGATATAACACCTTGTGTTTTAGGTCATTGTACGACATTATGTAATCCACTAATTATTTTTAGGGTTTTACGCGTTTGCTT
>BQNB010146289.1:0-16597 GCA_026074375.1 Tanacetum coccineum
GAGAAGGTGTAATCCAGCAGGTGTAATGCAGTAAGAGGTGTAATGCAGTAAGAGGTGTAATACAGTAAGAGGTGTAATGGAGTAGGTGTAATGCAGTAGGTGTAATGCAGTAGGTGTAATGCAGTAGGTGTAATGCAGTAGGTGTAATGGAGAAGGTGTAATGAAGAAGGTGTAATGCAGCAAGTGTAATGCAGCAAGTGTAATGCAACAAGTGTAATGCAGCAAGTGTAATGCAGCAAGTGTAATGAAGCAGGTGTAATGTAGCAGGTGTAATGCAGTAGTTGTAATGCAGTAAGAGGTGTAATGGAGTAGGTGTAATGTGGTGATGCAATAAGATCTTGTATGTAACATATAAGGCTAGATTTGGTTACGCGCGGGGTGTTTAAGTGTTTGTGTCTATGTTTGGATGTTTGAATGTTTGATGTAGCTGGTGTAATGTAGTGATGCAGTAGGGTCTTGTCTGTGGAATATAATGTTAGATTAGGTTACGCGCGGGGTGTTTGAAGTTTCGAAAAGTGCTTGCGTATGTGTTTGAATGTATGTTGTAGCTGGTGTAATGAATTTATACAGTAGGGTAATGTCTATAGTATATAAGGCTAGATTAGGTTACGCACAGGGTATTTTTATTGCTGAAAAGTGTTTGCGTATGTGTTTAAATGTACGATGCAACTGGTGTGATGTTGTGATGTAATAGGATCATGTTTGTGACATATAAGACTAGATTAGGTTACGCGCATAGCAATTTATGTGTCGAAAGGTGTTTGTGTGTGATTGTTTGAATGTACGATGTAGTTGGTTTTATGTAGTGATGCAGTAGCAAATGATTTTGTTGATTTAACAGTAAGATATGGTGGTTATGCAACAACAGTAATAAGTGTAAATGAAATAAATACAATTGTTTTTACTACATCATAGTGTTATAATTAGTGCATCACACTCATAATTCTGTAATTTTTTAGAAAAGTTTTAGTGTGTGTTTGAATTGTTGATGCAGTTGGCTTAAGGAATTGATGTAGTAGGTATCTTGTATGTGGAATATAAGCATAAATTAGTTTAGGTGCATAGGATATAAAAGAGCGATAGTGTTTGATGCTTGTATACTTCCTTGGACTGAGTTATTAGATTTTTCTGTTTAGTAGCTCTTTGTGGTCTGGCAAGTCTGATGTCTATACCAGTGTTTGGCATAACTATTTTAGTAATGGGCCTGGCTTTTGGTTGTGCATTGAGGACTTGGCTTATTATCTCAGAAGCGGTTTATCTTGGAATTTGTTTTGCAATAGCTATTTGAAGGTTGCTGACATTTGTTGCTTTTCAATTAACTTCTGCGCTTATTCTGATAATACGAACTTGGTTTAGTGTGTATTGAATTCTCTGAGATGTGCTATGGTACAGTGTAATAGAGTTCTGTTCAACTGGTTACAAGGATGCACCGGGGTCTGTTTCATCTTTCTTGAGCTCATTTTGTATCAGTGTTGGGTCAGTCGGTTACAAGGTTGTACCAGGTTCTGGTTTGGTCTTGTTTGATTTACTTGCACCATTTTGTAATTGAAGGAGGTTTGCATTTTGTTTCAGTTTTACATTGGTATTTTGACTTATAATTTCAGAATCTGTAGGACAGTTTTAAGCTTTATGAATTTTGGTTACCGCATTTGTTTTCTTCTTTGGTTGAATATATGCATGTATTCAGATATTAGGATATGGACTGGCTGATTCGTTGTTATATTAGCAATTATTCTAGGTGTTTGGATAATGGTTTATGCAGACTCTATTGGTGTAAATTGGGTGGTCAGTTTTGGTTTTTGGTGGGTTTTAATCAGATGGGTCATTGTATTCTAGTGGGTCAATGTATTCTGATGTTGGATATGGAGTACTTCTGGTTTGAATGATCTTGAACTAAAGCTAACAGTTTCAAAATACGAGCGCCAACAACTCATTGAAGAAGCTGCAAGTTTGAAAGATAAGATGCTTAAAACATTGAATCTTGAAAATGAAGTGTGCTACTATAAACGGAAGCTTGATAAGCTAAAGAGTGAAAAGAGTAATCTAGAAGCTTCTCTTCGTTCGATCTCTAGTAGTTTTGAAGAGCTTCAAGCTGAGAATATTTTGTTTGCTAAAGAGATGCCTGAGTATAGAAATTGCAAAAACAAGAAATCTGCATTAGAAGAAAAGCTAATGAGATTAGAGAGCGATCTAATGGATGGCACTCGATTACAAGAGGTATTCTATGTTCTGTTATGTTCGTGCTCATGTAGTGTTGGTTGGTTATTAAGGGCTATTACATAATCGGGTAACCAATTTTGAACCCTTAAGTCTGGTCATTGGTTTTTACTTATAAAAAGGTAACAAACTTTTAAAACTTTAATGCAAGGCAATCCTGTCACTAGGTATAGGTTATTCGGCTGAAAAAAGTCAACATGGTCATATTTAGACCCTTTTTCTACCACATAATTGTTGTTCTAACTTGTACACGTTACCCTTAATCGAACATATATTTTAGGTTTCCTCAAGTTTTTTTGCTAGTTTTAACGGGTTTTATGGCTGAAAGAAAAGATGACCGAAAAACATAAATTATATCAAAGTTGGTTACTTTATATGCAATAAAACCTATTATTAACTGAAAAGATCATATGTCAGACTCATCCATTTATATGAGCTATGTCTTATGAGCTGACCATTGTCATGCTTTCAAGCTTTTGACGCCACTTGGCAATCCGCATTTCCCTTCACTAGAGATGGAATCACAGAAAACTGTCATGGGTCAGACTGGAACTCCCAAAGGTCGTCCTACTGCACTAAAATCTCGAGTAAGAGTAATTTTTTGTTTCTATATAGGGTAGCCGTTCTATAGTTATGTATTTCAGTGATATTAGTTTAATAAAAGTTTTCTATTAGGCCTTTTTTGTGCCAATCTGCAATACAAAATATTAATATAAAAATTATCTAGCATATAAATTTTAAGAAAATGGGTGTTTGGACATGTGTATTAGCAGTTAGATTTTCTGCATAAAACTAGGGTGACCAGGTGACTCGCCTATCAAAGACCCAGTTTTCAAAACCTTTTTGGTCAGTATCTTTGATGGCGACTTAATCTTCCATTTGAAAGCATAATAAGTTATCTTTAAAACACGAGTAGAGACATTTTGCTCTGTAACCAGTAGCTTTAAGACCAGTATCAAAACACTCTTGTAGCGCTAAGAGCTAAAAAAATCAGATCAGTTTCTAAATAGGGTGTTTGGATTTTAAGACCAATATCGAAACACTCGAAAAGAGCAAAACTTTCAGTTTAGTCTAATTGGGTATTTATTAAACCTATAGTTTATAAACAAATAGGCATTTGATATGCTTTTACCCAAACACCATCAGAGTATTAACAACATTTCATTTGGAAGCATGAGTCGTTTCATTTACCCATTCCATTATACATGCGTGGACTAGCAATACTACTTTTTTAGGCTGATGCACTAGGTTTTTAGGCTGTTGTACTAGTTTTTTGGGCTGCTGCACTATTCTTTTGATTGTATTTTATAATTATCTCTAAATAAGAGTGACATTATAAAATATAAGTTACTAACATATAAGTTAATAGTATACTGAGCACATTTAATTTCTAAAATACATATAACTAGTAGGTCATTTGGTTCTTAGGACTGATAGGCCTTTGCAGACCAGTTGACCATCGACCTGATACGACAGCTACTTTTAATGCCTAGTCCAACTTTATAACCATATTGACTTGTTTAATAGATAACCTGATAAAGATTGGTGTATATATATTAAAGCTCGAATGATGCAGATATTAAATATGCAGGATCAGAAGTGCAAATTTGAAACATCAGTTAAGAATACAACAACTTGAAGGCAAAAAGAATGAATGCTTGAAGAAAATGGAGGATCTAAAACTGCAGCTGGCTAAAAGTAAAACGGTTTGTGCTCTAATTTCCATTTCTATCATTTTCTAACTCAGTATGTTTGGTAAAAAACAAAAACCAAGTGGGATTCAATATCTTCGAATTTTCGTTCTTAGTGCCTTATGTTTATTGTATCAGGGTGCTAATGAGACTCGTTCTCAAGAAGATATCGATTATGCTGCAAAGATAGAGATGCTTGAAGCAGAACTTGATGAGGCGATTGATGCAAATAAAAAGTACATACTTCATGAAGTCAACTGTTGGCTTGCAGAAAGTGTTCACGGAGAGGATGGAATGAATTTATTTATTAGAACGAAGAAATGTAATTTATCGTTAGATGGGTCGATGTATACCTGTGTTTTAATTGTATGATAGCAGATGGATGGAATTGATGCAGTAAAATAAGTTGTCGCACATCAAGCACTTTGACACTGATATGTATTAATGAGAACATAAATGTGAATCAATATGTGTGATGTGGATTACTGAATAACTTAAGGGTAAATTTTATTTGATGTTTTAAACTTTAAGATGTCATAGTTTTGATTAGTGTTTGTTTGATACTAAGTACTATACTTCTTAATGATCAGAGTATTTTAAGAGTGTTTTAATATTTCTGATTAATGTGGATTACTGAATGATCAAAGATGCACTAAATTATAAGTTATAATGCACTAGTTGTATACACTATGATGCACTAAATTGTTAACAGTGATGCACTAAAATGTTAGTTGTAATCAACTAAAAAGACTAGTGCATCACATTGTATAAAACTAGCAATACAAAGTGGCATACAAAGTGGTTCTAACCTTGCAAAAATTCTAAAGGTACTAAATACTACATCACATTGTAAATTTTAATGCATCACAATGTAAAATTTAATGCATTAAATTGTATATTTTACTACATCACATTGTAAATTTTACTGCATTGAGCTTTATATTTTAAATTGTATATTTTACTTCATTATAGTGTAATTTTAACTGCATTAAATTGTATATTTTACTGCATCATAAAGTAAAATTTAGTGCAGTAATTTGTATATTTTACTGCATCACAGTGTAAATTGTACTGCATTAAATTGTATATTTTATTGCATCACATTGTAATTTTACTGCATTAATTGTATATTTACTGCATCACATTGTAAATTTTACCGCATCACAGTGTAAATTTTACTGCATTACATTGTATATTTTACTGAATCAGAATGTCAATTTTATTGCATCACAATGTTTATTTTACTGCATGATAATACAATAATCAAATAACATCATGCATCTTAGAATCGAAAATATAAGTAATACTTTAATAACTATACAAGTCCTCGAACTGTGGCCTCCTTTCTCTGTGTATACCGAACAAAGCCTTCTCTTCGATAGTTCTTTAGCAGTTACTTCATCTCTGGGCTTAAACCTTGAAAAACATCTGAATACCGAACAAAGCCTTCTATTCGATAGTTCTTTAGCAGTTACTTCATCTCTGGGCTTAAACCTTGAAAAACATTTGGATCTTTTAGTACTACTCTGACCTCGACGGTTGATTGTAACTTTACCAGGCTCTTCCACACCGAGCATTGAACTAATGACAAGTTTCTCATTCATCTAGTACATCACAGTGTTATCTCTAATGCATCAACCCTACAAAAAATTGCTATGATTTAAATTACACAATATGAAAAACCTTTATAATAGTTCATCAAAGTATTATCTCTACTACATCATAGCATTATCTCTACTGCATAAATCAATTAAATTCAAAGAGTACTTTATAGTGCAATATTATTTCTACTACATCACAGTCTTATCTCTACTGCATCAATCCTATAAAATTCAAACAGAATCTTAAAGTGTAAAATTATCTCTACTTTATGCTAGTTAATCTGTATGTTATCTCTACGGCCTCATATCCTATCCTTTTTATTCTATTTCTTACTGCATCACAATTTTATATCTACTTCATCATAATGCAAAAACTACTAAACTTAATAAAACATTAACATTCAAATAAGAATTGCGTATTGGAGCTTCTTATTTAGTTATTGCATTTGCAAAAAGCATATGAATCACAAAGCAGTGTTTAGCAGCAAACCATCAGATAAAAGTGTTTATACACGTTATCCTATAGGGCTATATAAAAACCACAGTTTTGATGACGCATAATATGTTTGTGCAAACACAATCCCAAACACCCCTATAGTCCTAAATGAATCACGGTTAACAAAAGACTTAACAAAAATAATACAATGTTATAGACCTAACAGATCACAATGACCACATCCTACATTACTATCTAAACCGGGTATAAACGCATGAGGTTTCTCTTGTTCAAGTCACCCGGGGAGGGCGAGTCTTTAACTCAGACATACACAACCTAACCCTAATCGAGGTACCCCGGTGACCATTTCCGACGCTTTCCCTAGCCACCTCCAAATGTATACCTAGTGACGCTTGAACCTTATGGGCTTATGCCTCTTCTTAGGTGCGTAACCACTAGGCCACTTAGTGGTGGTTTTTTTACATTACTATCAAGTGAAGTAATTCATTCATTTATACACAACATCATAGTGCAAGGTGTAGTTGCACTCTATGACTATTATAGTCGCCACCATGTAGCGTGTGCCCTATAGAAATGGAAAAAACCCTTAAACGATCGCCATCCCCGAGTTGTAAACAGTGTAAAACTTACTAGAAAACGAAGAGCTTTGAGCAGCCTGTTAAATGCATAAACTCCATTAGCAGGTAACATCTCGAAAAAGACGTTTTGTTTCATCATAAAACCATCTGCAGAAACAAGAATGTTTTTAAAGGATTAGAAAAATAGCATGACATAAAATAGGACAAGGGTTTTCTAGCGGAGACCATTTAAATAATATGAAAAAACTAAAGAGTTTGTGATACACATCTGTTATAAGTAGTGTCATGACTAACCATTAACAATCTCCAATAAAACTTAACTAGATAAGGAAGATTGTCAACATCCTTTTATCCTATATATTATTCAGCAGCTACATTTTTCAACCTTTTCTATACCATCCATCACAGATTTTGGTTCTTATTCGGGGGAGCTTTGTTGAACTTTCGCCCAAAAGTGGATATTATGATTTCACAGCATTTAGAATTTAACAAATTCAAGGATGTCGTGCAAAGTTATGTGCTCACCAACAAGTGTTAATAGCCTAACCAACAGAGTCAGTTTCTGGTATAATGGAAATAAAGGGATAACCTAGATATGTAACTAAGTTCATGAAATTAAAAAATCATAGTTATCACTAGATAACCAAAGAATATGATAATAAGATCAATAGTCTGATATTATGCTAATGAGTAATAATTACACAGACTGAGCAGCACACTTATAAAATAAGTTCCAATGACTATGGAAATGAGTTTCAGTTGAAAAAGAGATAATATTATAGAGCCCGAGTATGAACTCCATATAGTAGTAGTGTGTTTAAGTATCATTACTAGGCTCTAAAACTTCTATTGATTTGATACCGTTTATTATTATGTATATAAAAACGTGTTTTTATGTTTTCGTTCTTTGTGTATCATAATGAAAGAATGCATGTAGCAATGGAGATTACAAAAGGAACTATACACACTTGGAGAGAAATAGCATTTTTGATCTATCGTCGCCTCTTGCCCTCGAACGAGTTCACACACCAGTTTCTTTAGTGAACTTGCTTGGAGGAAGAACTTCACATGGGCCATGAATCAAGCCAGCCGCTAGTGTACTTTCATGATTGGATTCATATACCTAAGAAAAGAAGCAAGATAAGTCATATGAGCTTTCAAGATATTAAAGCATGAACTTTGAAACATTATATGCATGTTCGCAAATATCAGTAGATGCATCAAAGTAATATAGTGAAGTCACAGACTATTTGGTTTGAGGAGTGGGTATGGCTGGTTTGAGGGAATAGGGTTGATGCCTAATATAGTACAATAAATATGATGCATAAGTAATACTTATAGTTTGACAACTTAGACACTTACTGCATTATAGATTAAAGATTCTGACTCTACAAATAACCTACCAGGATTGCTGGCATTAAATGATCAGAAACTAGATAAGCCACTTGCTGAACTGATGGGGCTGTGTTTATTTTTACTTCATTCAATGTGCGAAAATTTCATATCACTGATATCATTAAATCCGTAATATACTTGTGTGCTCCTTGCTGACATTAAAATTCCCAACGATAAATTTTAGAAATCTCTCCACTACGATCTTTGCACTCTCCTGCATCCATAGTTGATTGAATTCAATAATGACTTTTTTAGAAGATGTTATACTACATAAGCATGAAAGACATCAAGTCTATATGGCCAATATGAGAATATAGTCCAAACACAATGACATCAAAAGCATAGTATATAGCAAGATGATTGATGGCGTTTCTATTTCATAGCAATAAACAAGGTGAGAATAATTAACTAGCTCTATTTAGTTTCCTTAAATTTCAAATACATCCACACTAATAAGTCATAAGTTATCAAGCACGCAAATCACTGTCATCCCTAAAGACGATACATCAGACATTATTCAGTGAAGATACTTCAAGTATATGAGTTTATAGAGTGTTGTCACTATTATAGTATTATTAACTCAGAATTCTTAGTATCAATCATTTTACATATATATTGTTTCATCTGAGTTGTCTTTTATCTTAAGCAGTCCAATTAAAGAAATTAGCTAAAAAGGGAATTGTTTAGAATTGGGCATTGTTGGCTAAACAGGTTAAAAATCCACCAAAGTCTTTTCTTAATGCATACATGATACAACCCCGGGGGGCAAATCGTATTATCAAAAATCTCAAATTTATATGGCATAATGATTAACGATTTTTGGAATATAAACCGCGCAAACTGTTTCAAAATACAACAAAGAGGTATTGGTAGGTCAGCTCAACTCGGCAAGTTTTCACTGGTACCAACACTAGTGTGTTTTAACATGAACATGTCATGCTCGATTACCCAATCTGAAACCCGTCTTGCTGCCTATTAGGATTAGTGTATAAAACTTCATATTCGAGATATGGAAAAGCCAAGATAAATACTATAGAAACATACCGAGAACTTGAGGATGTTACAGAGCTCAGACACAGTGGGCTTTAGATGTTGATAAAGACTATTCGCATTACCATCGGCAGTTTCAATAGCAATTGGAGTTCCATTACTAACTGCAGCAGACCAGAACTGATCTCCAAATGACAAGGGAGACTCAGATAACGAGGGAGACTCGATGTGAGCAAGAACCTCAGAACCCTCTGAAACAAAATACGTGGTTGTTATTGAAGTGAGAGGCTGGTAAGCATTGTGTATGCAGAAGCATAAAAGAATAAGATGTTAGATCTATATTTTTCACAAAGAAACACCTACCGTATCAACATTTTGAACAGCTGCATCACATATACAACTACACATAACAGTTGATGCATCACGATGTAAAATTAGTGCATCAAAGCTATAAAATCTCAATGAGACATTTTATCAAACACATAGTGTGCAACTTTCGTAAACACATATTCTATCTATTTTTTCTCGATTTCTTTTCACATCTAGAAGGAAACATGATATACTTCGACTTAAATTTCGAATATGACATATATACATGAAATTCAAGATCAATAACCAAATTAATCGATGATAATAGTATACAACAAATTATTATAACAAACCCTACTTTCAATTCCAATGATTCATCTGAGTACAACTTTGGAACTGAGTTTAAATACCAGCAAACACATCAAATAATAGAAAGAGAGTGCTATCTGTTCATTGAAGTTGAAGGTTAAATTTGAACAGGGTGGAGAAAGTGGTGGTTAACGTCGGAGAACGTCGTAATGATAGTCGCGACAATGTGGTATAAAAAGGCCGAATAAATACCGGAAGAATGAGGTGGAATGGTGAAAAGAAAGACACATTATATACGGTTTTTGTGTTAGAAATCCATAAAAACCCCTAAAAGTACAAAACATTGAGCGGAGAGTTTGGGCCAGGTTGCGGCTGAGAAGCCTTCTTATCCTTTTTATTATAATCTTTCTTGATTTAACCCCTAACTATATATATATATATACTAGTTTCAAGGCCCGCCCGTTAGGCGGGGAGCTTTAAGGTAATGTTTAAAAGAAAACTTTATACATTTAGATAATAAGTTATGGCTGTAAAATTGGGATAAATACATGAACATCGATTATTACAACAGAAGTTATAGAAAGTGTTTTATTTTTCGATACAAAGTTGTTAACTATCACTTGTGTTTTACCACTCACTGAAAAAGTGGAAGATTTGTCTTGTACCTGAAGCTTTTTGTAGGGCTTCGTTTAGATTTTGGGTAATGCTAAATTAGCACATCGGGTTTCCCGTTAACACTATTGCTTAATACTAAAAACAACCCACTTAAAGATTCATAGGAGATAAAAACCAGCTCATGACCTTTAGTTTCTAGGCACCTACTATGATCAAAATGTGAATATTGAAGAAGGATCTGCATCAAAAGAAAAGATAAATAAGAATACGAAATTCGATTATGCTTAACCTGAGATTTTAAGATGTAGTATAGGGGGGGAGGGCACGTTTCTTGATCCTTTTGGACACCTTGTTAGTTATGCAAGTTAGCGAAGAATGTTGTCTAAGGAAAGAAGGAAAAAATCATAGAAAGGGGGGGGGGTGGGGGGGGGCGGGGGGGGGGGGTGGGGTTGGGGGATTGTAATCATTGCATGTCATAAAATCCGAGCGATCTTGCGCCGTCTAGTTAGATTTTGTTATTGATTGATTGAGCAAGTTGAATATGATTTATAGGCCATTTTAGATGTGTCGTAAATGAGTTTTTGGGTCAAAAATAGTTTTTGGCGCGTTTTATAAATGTCAAATTCGAGCAGAAATTTTGGCGCGGAAAACGAGGGTCAAGATTTTCTGAAATCTGATTTTGGGTTAGAAAATATGGTAGAGGGTATTTTTACAAGCGTTTGGTAATTCGAACGCCCCGTAACTCCTAATAACGAAGAAGTTACGGCGAAAACAATATTTGAAAACTTATAAATTTTCCAACCAGCTATTGCATTTTTTTAGTTGCTGTCAGAATTTTAAATGGCCGTTTTGAGCACTTTCGAGTCCGTTTCGGCCTTCCGGCGAAACACGAAAGTTGCTCGGAATGATGTTTTACTTTTCCGTGAGGCTTGCTAGTTTTAGAATCGAGTAATAACGTGTCAAAACCCAAGGTCAAAATCTGCACTTTTGTTAAAATGCCACAAGTTCTTGCAGAAACTTGCAGGGGTATTTTGGTCATTTTCTGCAGAGTTTCGGGTCTCGGCTAAAACTAAAAAGTTGTCCGGAATGTCGTTTAGCATAAAATCTATTTTGAGTCCGAGTCGTGAAAATGTGATATAACGGGTCGTTTTGAGTGGGTCAGATTTAACTATATATGTATACTAGTTTCAAGGCCCGCTCGTTGGGCGGGGAGCTTTAAGGTTTTGTTCAAAGAAAACTTTACATTTAGATAATAAGTTATGGTTTATATAATGTATATACATGAACATCGTTTTTACAACAGGAAATAGAAAGTGTTTTATTTTAGTAAAAAGTTGTTGACTCACTTGTGCCACCATCTACGCGATAAGTGGAAGCTTGTCTTGTCCTTGAAGCTTTTGGGCTTCGTTTAGAGTTGGTAATGCGGAAATTAGCACATTGGGTTTCCTTCGTAACACCATTGCTAGTACTACAAACAGACCAACCTGTAAAGGATTCATAAGAATAAAAATCAGCTCATGACTTTAGTTAGCCACCTACTTGATATATAATGTGACTATTGAAGCAGGATTCATGCATCAAAGAAAAGATAAATAAGATCAGCCGGAATCACAGGCTTAAGCATACTAAAGCAGTATCATCTGTATTGTGTTTGTTCAAACTAAGCTGATAAGCTGTTTTTACTTGTAAATAAGCTTAAGATGTTTTTTGTGTAATGCATGTTCATGTACACAATTAAATTTTATGTTGTATATTTATATGAGATGAGATTAGTAGGACAACTTTATAAAGCTTACAGACCTGGAGCTTTGTGTGTGTATTGAAATACTCATGAAGTGGTTATTAGCTTTATCGAAACTGAATAAACTGCTTACTTGTTTAAAGAAGCTTACGTAAATATCCCCGAGGGAGTGTGTTGGTAGGCTTCAGCCTATGTTTCATAAGTTTATTGTCTTATAATAAAATTATTGCATTTGGTAGAGCTAATATGATCTTTTTGAGTGTTTGAAAGGAACTAAATAGCTTAAGACTGTTAGCTTATTGAAACTGCTTTGGATCAGAGTGTTTGATGATTCTTATGTTTATCTAAAATAAGCTATTTTAGCGGGTTTATCAAGGGCCAAACTGCATATTTTAGCAGGTTTATTCAGTTTTAGAAGAGCGGTGCACATTCTTAGTTAAAGCTCTACGCTTATCAAGTGGGTTTTATGAATTTCAGCATACTGAACATAATTAAATAGCCTATGCTTACGTGTCATAATGTTGATCGATCAAATCCAATTATAGCTGAAGTTTCCATGTTGTCCATGTCAAGTACCGAACATCATAATCTGAACTTGTAGTCTGAGACTGCTTTAGCAGAAAGAGATATTTTTACACCCTGTTATAGGAAAAATCATATTATAAGTAATCACTACTTCAAGAACAACAATGAGTTAACCGAATGCCGTGGTGGATTCTACCAAATGGGTCTAATTTGGTAATTATACTTTCTTATCTCCTAGCTTGGTAATTAAAGACCCGCCAAAGAGATGTTAAATACTATTTTCAAAATGAGGGATTTAAGGAGTATGCAAGAGACAACTTACCATACAGATGTCACCACAATCAGGACGTAGCTCAATAGCTGCGTAAACAAAGTATAATTATGTGTGGATATCAAACCAACAACAGGCGCATCACACTTCATTTGTTTTTTATCCGAAGTATGTAACTTTGCAACTGAGCCTCATCCTATAAACTCCTATGCATACTAAAACAAAGTGTCTGATCCATATGTACAACTTTACGCAAAGTATTATTAATAAAATATAGAACTGTTATCGTATGAAACAGGGTTTGCCTGATTGTAATTCAGTTTCTTATCAGAATTGTCTGGTGCTGCAATAGTACTAACGGGTCGACCATAGAAGTGCCATATGCATCCTTACATGTAATGCTAATTTATAGGTTTAGTGACCTGCATTTTGTTCAAATATACACTTGCTAGCTGAGTAGATGCTTACATTATATGCAGAGATGATCTTCTAAGAGAAGCAAAACTCAATACCTGGGCATCGAAATATGCAAGTTTAGTTGCCTCGTCAAAAGTCAGATATGGCATACGTTCTACACCTTTGCTTCACGAAAGACTTTGTCCAACACACTATCAAAGACAAGCTATGATTCCGTTAAAACTGAGTTTTGTCTCTAAAAAATAGCAGATAAGCACTTATTTCCAATGGTTTATCAAAAAATACGTCCTAATACTTGCTTTGCAAACTCATTAATCGTAAAGTCAGTTCCATAATGTAATCCCAAACACCCTCTAAACTTAATATAATGGGCAGTATTGACTTGAGCCTATTTTTATCTGTCTATTTATCTGAATCGCAAATTTGCATGTGTGACCTGAGCCCGTTTGTACCACTACCCATACCCACCCGTTTTGCCACCTCTAGTCATAATAATCAAAAACCAAGCAAAATAACAAATTTTATTGCAAACTAACCACCAACATATAGGTCTTCTTTTATGGATTTATTGACTTGTCTCGATGTTTTAGAGAAAAGGTACTTTCAAACTTAGGTTAGGAAGTGACACATTACATTGATAAGTTGGCATTGTGGCTTTGTTGTTTTTAGATACTTGTTATAGTAATATCTACACTACCATCAACTTTCATGATCTCAATGATAGGCTTCAGATTGAATGCTACAAATTTGGGCAATAAAGCCAGCACACATATGATTCGTTTTTCAGTGAGGGCTTTAAGAGGGGGTGAGCGGAGGAGGCTATGCAGAAAGGTAGTGGAGCCTGGTTTTAAAAGAAGGTTTGATAAATTATCATGTTAGTATGATTTGATGATGACAAACCTGGACGAGACTGATTATATTTGAGGGAATGCCTCTTATGTAGCATTGAATCTCTTTGGGTTGCAGCGGCACGTAGAAATATTGGATGATGTGGTCTTTATTTCTTACGAATTTATGTAGAATCTACCTGAGTTAAAGCATGAAAGAGATAAGTCAAAAAGTGTTTGTTAGTTTTATCAATCTGATGTATAATGAAGATATTTAGGAACAATGGTCTGTTAAACAGGCTTTACTACTAAGATTTAAGCAAAAAAATCAAAAAGATTTAAGCAAAAAAATATATGCATTTGTTTTTCAAAACGCTCTTAATTTAATTTAGTTTTTAAGATCCATATTCTACAAAACTAAATTAAGAGCGTTTTGAAAAACAAATGCATATATTTTTCCAGACTTAGTTAAGAACCATTATAAATCAACCCAGCCTATCTGCTTATAAATAGGTTGATTCGGGCTAAAACAATATCAACACGTGGTCTTTTTACCACTGCTAGCTACAAAAGTTTACATATACTAATCAATAAGTATATACTTTATAGAATAACTTGTATAAAACTAATAATGTTGTTTCTGAAAGATATTTAATCATTATCATTCTCATTTGAAATGAAAAAGGGTGAAAATTCGTTTTTAAATACATTATATTACCCAAATAACATGAGAAGATAATGCAGTGAATAAGAATCTGTTAAGATTCTAATACTAAAATTACCATGAGAATTTGTAGTTCCTCAAATAATGTAGTGAGTGATATAATTATAAAAGTGATGTAGTTCCTCAAATAATCAATCTATGAGGCATTTCATTAGACAGTTAATGTGCATATAAAATTCGACACTTCTAATTTGATCTCTATAACATTTATCCACATAGTTGTAAATTTTTATGAGCATGAGAATAAAATAAAGATGCATTCATCTAAGCTGGATGTTCTCTAATCCAAACAGGCTCTAATCTAAACAAGCCTTAATTTGATGCCACAATTATAAGCAATGCAATTTTATGTCCTAAACCGGCCAAAGCACACCCCTATAAAGAAGGGAAGATTTGTAGGGTTATTTACCTGTCCTTCGGACAAAGAAGGGAAGAGTTATGCGTTTTCTGCAAGAGTCTTTTCAGCAACTGAAACATACAGATGTCTTAATTAATGTAACATGGATTCAAAACACAATCAGACGCAAAATACTTCATATCTATGAATAGTTTTAATCTTGGCATTTCATTATTTAATAAAGTGCACTTTGCTACTTCAAGAACATCAGTAAAAGTAATAAGAAACTTCCAATATGCAAAATTGCAAACCAAATTAGTTTATGAACCGTCCCAATCACCGATATCAAGTGAAAGCACAGAGAGTAAAAAATAATGCTCATTATAAGAAGATTGGAGTGTTCGCCTCATAATCGGCCATGGTTTAAATTCAAAAGGCCTATGTAAATGCACAGATCGATTATTGTTGATATTAGCATTCGTCTAACTGTTGATCAACATAAAAGAAATGAGGATGAGCATGTGAGAAAAGAATCTGTACCATGGAACAACCGGATAAGTAGTGACACCCGTTCATTCCTAGCGAAATCAACATCTGTATGGTAGATTCCGCAATACAAAATGATGATTTGAATTAATTACAGGGTACATAATCCATTCGAAATCCAAGCATTTGAACTAAATTAGAGAAATTGAATATTAAACCTTGAATCACGATTCCATATATATCTGAAAATACACAGAAATCAATCAAACAACAAAATTGATAATACCAAAAAAAATTATAAAAATTAAAAATAACCTGAGAATGAAATGAGTAGTATGTATCCCAAACAGTCTTTAACCAATAATGAAACATCAAACAAATAATTAAACCCTAAATTGAGAAATTACCTCCATTAGATGATGAATTTCCTTGATACATGAATTCAATCCTAATTTTAAGAGAACATGAGTTTTAATCAAAACCCCCAAAATTAATGAAATTAAAAACCCCAAAAAAATATCTTACCAAAATCAAACAACCTTGATAGTTTTCTTGATTTATTCATCATCAATCGTTTAATTTTGGGTGTGTTTTTTTGTCAGGGTTTCGCATTAATTTGAAGTTTAATTTGTTAGGGTTCGCTTTCTGATTCCACCGATTTATAGGTTGTTCTTGCTTCACAGATCTAGGGTTAGGGATTTTTTCCGGTGATAAATTGATTATGATTTTGATTTATGGTTTGTGCTTGATGTTCATAGTGTTTTGGATCGTCACCACAAATCGCCAGCGTTATGGTTTTGATCTGGGTCGAGTTGTAGTTTTTGTTGTTTAATTTTTTTTGCTTCATTAAATGCTGAAATACATCTTTAAACATCAGCCGTTGATTATTTTCTTATTATCCAGGTGTCATTTTCTCCATTTTTTGCCTCAAGATCAACTTATCAAAAACCTTCTTTTATATAGGTTATATATATATATATATATATGTATATGTATATATGTATGTATATATATATATGTATGTATAAATATATATATGTATGTATGTATATATATATATATATATATATATATATATATATATGTCTATATATATATGTATATATG
>BQNB010146290.1:0-14037 GCA_026074375.1 Tanacetum coccineum
CGCCCCCCCCCCCCCCCAATATATTTGGGACCGCCAGGCGATATGAGCCCGCCATCAGCAAACACTAAATTTTTTTCAAAACACTTACCTAAAACTATAATTGAAGATCAAATAAACACCTATAATCACTCACAACATCTTAAATATCATCAATTGTAAGTCATTTCATCTAGTTTCTTTCGATTAGAGTCTAGGGTTCATGATGAACACTACAATTGAAATTGGGGATTTTTCATTTTTCTTTTAATTTTGTACAATTAAGACTACTAGGATACAATGTATAACTAATATGCTTCCTGTAGACATGGGATTTGCATACATTAGTGAATTTGTTGAAAATTTGATTTCGAACCAAAACCCCAATTTTATTTTTAAATTACTCACGTTAGGAACATAATGAAATTGTGGTTATGCATTGTCAATACAACTTAAAATCGTTTTCAAAAACATGCATAATGATCTCATGAACAAAGGTCGAGATACATAATTCATATGTATTTTTCGACATGTTTTAATGAGCAAAATCAAACTAAGGAGCGTTTAGATTAACTCTTAAGATTTTTCTTTAAGTCGAGTTAATCGTTACTCCATATTTGTCACACTTAGGTACACACTAGACACCTACTTCAATGAGAAATCCTTACTAAAATTTGCACTTTTTTAATTAGGTGAAATGACATTGGAAGAAGAACCACGGGTACACAAAATCATACGTTCCAACAATCTCAAATGAAAAATATATGCCTTCAGAATAACCTAAATGGCTTACAAAATCATACGTTCCAACAATCTCAAATGAGAAACGATTAATTGTGGAAATGCCACAATCATCCTTCCAACCCATTTAGGTTATTCTGAAAAACGATTAACTTTTAGAAAAATTTGTAAGCCTTCAGAGAGTGGCCTCCAAAAATCAAGGGCGACCCCCTAATATATATGGGACCGCTTGAGGTTTGCGAGACCACCATCAGGGGAACCACGAAATTTTCTTGTCTCCTCTTTTTCTGCAACTTTGAGCCTATTCTCTTTAGGTCCAGTCATTCTTTCCTTTCTAAACAAAACACTTCTTAGAATCTTCACTCTCCAATACCATGCCTTTCCTAAAATTTCTCTATATATGAACATCATTCTTCTTCATTTCAATCACCTCTTTATTTCTAAATCTTTCACTTCTCTTCAAGTTCTTAATGTCATCCTCTAGCAAATCCCCTCGTGACTACTCACAAAAATACCAAAGGGCCATTCTCGAACCTTGGAGACAAAGTCATGGTCTTCCTCCTTCACCACCTTCCCCTCCATAAAATAGGACTACTCCCACCTCTCCTATCTGAAATAACTTTCTCTCATCCTCTTCACCTCTGCAAAACTCAACTCAAAACCTAAATGAAATTTATCACCTATCAAATATGCTTGACATAAATCTCCAACAAGCAATTGAAGCCACAAATCCTTTACCTCCTACCTCACCATATATCCCTCCACCTTCTTTAGATCAAGTAAAATTTCATTTAGAATTTTGTCATTGTTGCTTAGATACCCAAAATTTATTTGATACATTGAAAGATAACCTTAATCGTATCAAATCTCTCATCATTGGTCCTTCCACTCAATTTCCATCCTCAATAACAACCTCCTCGCCATAATTGAGCACTCTTGAAAGCTTAAGTTCACCTAATAATAAACAATCCATCTTTTGATTATGGCATCTTCTACTCTTCAAGAATCCACTAGTGTAGATCTATGCCTTATTATGTCTTTATTTTATGATTATCTACTTTCTATTATAATGATATACACATATTGTATGAATTTGTCTTATCTCGTATTAGCTCTAGTTTTATTCTATGTTGTATGAATGTATTACTTGCATTTGCTATTGTATGAGTTTCTTGATTGTTGAATGAAACTCTCGTTTGGGTGATTTAAATCTAATGTGTTGTTTAAAAGATATTTGTCTTGCACTTGTATCTCTAACCTTGTTTTTTAGCAAACAGTTTTCGTAAGATCGATCCCATGGTGCCCTGATCAGAGCATACATCAAGGGGGAGTCTTGATATCGTCGATTTCTTTCTTCCTACAACTACTCGACGATCATCCTTTTTGAATTAGACAAAAGGGGGAGAAATGGAACAAAACTCTTTAATAATTTTATAACTTTTAATTTTATACAAAATGAGTTTATATTTTGTCATTATCAAAAAGGGGGAAATTGTTAATGCAAATAATGTCTAAAAACGTTATTTATATTTTTCGACCTCTCAACGTTTTGATAATAACAAAATGTAAAAACGTTTACGATAAAATTAAACGTTTATAAATTATTAAAAGTAAAATTCCATTTCTAAGATTAGTAATCACTTAAGGTATGAACAAACAAATCATTAAGCATGATTAGTGATCAAGAAAATATCTTTCTCTTATTCATTACATATTTACAAAAGAATTTCATAAAATTAATTATACAAAATATTTTCTAATTAAAAGAAAAGTTTTATTAAAAACTTAAAATTTGAAATTCAAATTTTCCCCTCAAAACGGAAGCTTCTATACCAGATACAACCTTCCTCACAAAAAGACAAAAAAAGGAGCGTAGTCTAATGGAGGCCCCCTTATATATCTGGGACCGTCGGGACCGCCGCCAGTGACCGTTAGATTTTCCTGCCTATAAATACTGCTTCATTCCTTGCATAAAATCAGACCTCTTTGCACAAATTTTCTCACACTTCTTTCTCTCTCTAAAAACCTTCTTTCTCTCACTAAATATCTTGATCACTAACATCTCTTGATCTTGTTTCAAGTGATTTAATCTCTTCTTCTCATCTCTTCCTTCTCATTCAAGTGCAAGAGAAGAACACTCGTATTCGCCAAGAAACGAAGTGTTGATTAGTGATCTCTCCTCTCTTCTTCTAAGTATCAAATCTCTATTGTAATTATCTTGTGTATTTGTGTGATTCAGATATTGTGTAAATCCATAGGGTAGATCTAGTGATCGTGTAGTGATTGTGAAGTAGTAGATTGATTCTAGCTAAGATTAGGACTCGACATTTAGCTTAGTGTTAGAAAATAACGTAAGCAACGTGTAAACGGTTTTCTTCGCCTGAAGGGATCTTGTTGACATAGTGAAATCTCGAGTTGGATACTCGGGGAGTGGAGTAGGGCGAAGAAGAGCTTTGTAGCCGAACCATTATAAATCTTAGTGTCTTGGTTTGATTGTTCCTTCTCTTATTTCTTTATAATTGTTGTGATTGTTATTAGTTTAGATATTTACTTGGTTGATTCATATTGTTGGTTGGTTAAACATACTACTCGAATCTAAGTATTTTGAAAGCAAAGTTTCAAGACGAAAACGATCCTGTAAACTATTCAACCCCCTCCCCCCCCTCCTCCCCTTCTAGTTTCCATATACCAATCTATAATCTCGCTTAACATCAACGGGCCATCAAGAATTTGACGTCTCGATATAAACGTTGATTGTTCTTCACTAACGATATTATGAACAACTAATGCCAATCGATTTGCCAATATTTATGTAATGACTTTATATTGCAAACCGATAAGGGATATATGACAAAAATCTTTAATAAGAGTGGGCTAATTTACCCTTGGAAGTAACATAATAAAAGCCGAATTAGTTCTAGGAGGCATTCGTGATGTAGTGAAGAAATCTAAAACAAAAAGTTCCATATCAAATTTGAAAATCTCCCAATATCGCTTTAAAATTTTAAACGAAAACCATCCGAGCCTAGGGATTTATCGCTACCGCAATCCTACACCGCCTTCGTTGTTTCATCACTAGACACTGGAAATTCCAGGTCATTCTTTTCTTGCGTAGATAATTTCAAAAAAGAAAAATGAGATGTGAAGTTTACTTGAGGTGCATGCTGTTGGAATTTATCTTTGAAGAAGTGAAGGAAAGCATCTTTCACTTAAACCAAATCCAAACTCCATACACCATCAATCATTATACCATGGACAGGTTGCCTTATCCTCTTTTGTTTTAAAAGCGCATGAAAAATCTTTGTATTCTCGCCACCTTCAACATCTCATTTTACACAAGCCTTTTAAACAATATCCATTGATTCCAAACGTTCAATATCATTTATTTCACGAAGTAACTGAAGCCTAGTTTCCTTCTATGTATCTGAAGCCAATGATGCATCAAGATTGATCTCTATGTCTTTTATTAAAGCAACCACCTCCTGTTTACGAGATATATCCTTTTTCTTATTAACCAAATTCCAAGTTTTGAGACATTTCTTGATGGATTTAAGTTTAACATGCAAAGGAATTCTAAGATTTGTCATATCATTCGAACAATCAGAAAACGCTTGTTAACAATATCATCGATATCTTTTCTTTGAAACCACGATAGAAAAAATTTAAAAGGGATCGTACCATAATTGGTTTTAAGGGAATGTAACAAAATTGAAGAGTGGTCAGACCACAGTCGATTGAGCACAATAGCTTTTAAATCAATATTCTCATTCAATACCTCATCCGAAATAAGAAACCTATCCAATCTACTCATCTTTGTACCACTCTTATTCATCCATGTGAAAAGTATTTTTTTCATTTTACTAGTTTTTATCTATGTCTCTATACGGGTTGTTATGTGAGATTTTTATAAAATTATTTAAGAAAAAATAAATTTATATAGTTACAATATCTATGTACGCGTGGTTTCTTACATAAATTCTTTATTATGTATTAATATTGATTAGTGTTTGTTATATACTTTTGTAAGACGATGTATCTAACTATATTTAACTCATTATTGAGGTTAATGTAGTTTAAATTTACATACTCATATCATGTTCTAAACAATATGCGTGTTTAATAGCGAATATTTTGTGGGTAGATTTAAAATATTTTTGTCTTAATGTTTATATGTGGGTTTGACATGTATGCGTGTTTACTTAACAATATATCAATGCATTTTTGACAATAATAATTATACTATGCGTGTTTAACTTGCATGTGTGTGATTTTTATCTATATATGTGTATCAGTGTATGTGTCGAAGTTTGAGATAACCTTGTTAAGCTTAGATTAACAAAAGCTAAAGAAGATTAGCTCATTTACTTACGTAAAAGTCAAGTTTATTGATACAAATTGGCAACACCCATTATCTTATTTTGTATCTTCTCTTAATATATAAGAGATTTTACATTCTATTTGTATTGCATTGTTAGGAAAAGGCCAATGACGCATAACTTAGTTGCAACTAATAGCATTGGTTAAGGGTTTATTTTTTCACTCTCTTTAGCCATAAATGTTCTTTACATTATGAAGAAACAGTCGATGACCAAAGATTATAAAATTAAGTATTGATTAGGATGCCTAACTGATATGCTTAATTATGCCTAAACATATATGTCGATATTGTATTTGTGTCCAACACAGGAATTAACTTATTTACAAAATAGTTACTTATTGTTACTTCTATTTAAACACATCTATCTATTATATATAAAGATTTGGTACTCTAGTTTAATGTGCAAGTCCTCATTATGAATGTGGAAGTGCTCATTATGAGTGTGGTGTAGATGTCCACCGTATGCATTCAAACAACCATAAATGTAAAGCTATAACTCAGCTATAACTCCAAAGGAATAACTCCAAAGAATGCATACAGGGTTACATAACTAAAGAATGATGCATAACTGAAGAATACCAATCACCATGTGTTTTGCAATGTATAAATAAGATAGGTATTTCTTTATCTCCCCACACATCCTGCATAACTGAAGGCAACAATTGAAAACAACTACGACATGCCAACTAACAATGCAGTCACGAACGTTGATATTGAAAGCAACCAGGCCATGTCTACTAAGGCTCCAAATAGCAAGCACGGCATGCCGATTGTAGGCACACACACTGATATTGAAAGCAAACAGTTCATGTCTCCTAAGGTTCGTCACACGAAAGGTGAATTATTCTTGGACCAACTACAGGTCGATGTGACCGGGACGATCGTCGTCATGATTGGCCGGATGTGGGATATCAGTGCAGTAACCAACCGATACTTGAGCACGGATTTTGTGGTCTCTGATGCAAAGGTAAACTTTCAGTTTTAGGCTCGCGTCTGTTGTTCCTTTTTTAAACAGAATATTCTTGCAGAGTAACATGGTCCATTGCACTCCAAGGGCAAATGTAGCTCACAATTTCCTCAAACTAAAAGAAAGAGCCATATATTCAATAAAAAACTTTGTAGTGAAACCTAATAAGGAGGAGTACCACATTCTAAAGAACGATACATTTATGCTTGAATTTGATGGTTCGACAACCATAATAAAAGCTTTTGTCAAGGCTGAAGTCTTTGTTAGATATCATTTCCAGTTGGCGGATTTTGACAGCATCGAGCCTACAAACAACAAGTATTTGATTGGTTAGTTGTTACTGCTTTTATGTAAGTTGTTTTTTTAGCATACGATCCGCAATAAGGTGACACTAATACGTAAATTATTACCTTGCAGACGTTGCTGGGTACATCACTAATGTAGGCAAGACAACTTATCGAAAATTGGACTTGAGGAATCTTGATTTTAACCTTGCCAATCACAGGTTGCTAAGATTCTATACAGTTATCCCATTTACACTTTAGTTGTTTTTTAATCATTCCATGTTTTTGAAAACAGGAACCAGTCAATTAGGGTGACTCTTTGGGGAGGGCTTGGGATGTCTTGATAAAAAAACACGTCGAAATAAGCCCGGTCATTGTGACTTCAACCTCTGCCAAGTATTAAAACAGTAAGTAAATATGAACGCTAAAGTTTAGCCACAGTTTACACAATGCATGTGTTGATTTTAATTTTTAGACTACCTTCCAGATAAGCTTTATTTGTCCAACCATGCATTGTTAGCGTTTATCTTTAAGACATTGAGGCTTTATGGAAACAGGTAATCATCCGTGCATTGTTAGCGTTTATCTTTAAATAATAATCACATTTTTGCACTTACCATAGATTTGGCTGACAGTGGTGTGAATTCGAAGAACCCCCTTTGTCTTTTGACTTCTCACAGCTAAGGGAAGGGACGCTTGAGAACCTACTTATGTAGGCTCGAAACCGCAAGAACGATGTACATAGCTTTCTTTCCTATGTGCTTTTGTTATACCATTAGGCAATCGCACGGTATTCATAAACTCTTTCTCTTTACAGTCTTCAACCTTCCATTGCAAGGTAATGATTGAGAGTATGAGGACTAGAAAGGGTTGGAACTTCTTATCATGGGGGGGGGGGATGTTGGAAGGGTGGTGTGGTGCGTGTAATACACTAGTTGATTACCCTGTATTAAGGTAATGTTGTGTATTTTACCTAAGCCTTGTGAATTACAATGCAATGATTTCTAACGTTTACCTTCCATTTGCAACACTCTTTTCGCAGGTACAGGCTAGAGCTTGTCGTGTCCGATGATACTGCACACGTTGTGTTTGTTTTGTTTGATAAACAAGCAACAGCTTTGGTAAAGTGCTCTACAGAATCCATCTCGGAGATAGATGATGAGGTAAATTTATAACATTCATGGCAAGTTTAGAAACAGTTTTCCACTTACCTTCCTATACAGATTTCAAATGATGACGGGAGTCTCCCCGCTGCTATATCAAACATCATTGGCACTACTGATGTTCTGGAAATCAAGTCCCATACCTACTACGAGTATGGAACCTTTGAAAGTTTCACGTGCTGGAAGATTAATCCGACTCAAGGAGTTAAAGAAAGCATAGTTTCAAGCATGCTGGATGCAGATGCTGACACCCAGACCCCTAAGTTGAAAAGACTAACACATCACCTATCCATTCCTACTCCCTTGAAACTTTCAGAGGAAGGAAAAAAGATAAGGTTGGCAATAACTCTACTACTCACATCCGCAAACAATAAAAAGATATCTTGAAAACATTAACATGTGCTAATATGATGGCATTCCTATAGAGTAGACATTAAGGATTATGAGACAGAAGCTAGCGGTGACTGAGGTGAGGGCGCCAACAAGGACAAGGCTGCCCGTGTTTCTGATAAGAAAAAAAAGAAGCGATACCCTCACACCATTCCTTACTGACTTATATTCAGTCACATGTTTATATTTTTCAACACATTAACTTATCCACATTGCACTAACATGTCCTAATATGATGACATTCCTTTAGATTGGAGATTGAGGATTCTGACGTGGGAGATATCTGTGGTTCAGCTAAGGGGACTAGCAAGGACAAGGGCGGCAGCCATTATGATAAGAAAAAACGAAAGCAGTACGCTCACCATTCTTTGTTCCTCAGAGACTTATATTGGGTCATATACCAACATGTTTTTTGTTGTATGTCATGTTTTTAGATATGTATATGACGGCACAGACTCAGAGTAGGCATCTCCAGTTTGGGAAGTTTGGCGCACTAGCTGTGGCACAACACATGCTCTGTACAGAGTTTGAAGACTAAGTTTTTAGGAAAATAACAATACACGGGGTACCAAATGTTTCTGGGCCCCCGTGTTTTTATGCCTTAGACATTGCAAAACAAATGTTTAATTTTATAGCAATAATACTATGTTAGTTATGTTGAATTGGTGGTCAACCATCCATCAATTATTACCTTGAATTCTATTACCCATTTGTTAAATTCTATAATACAAAGGAATCATCTATATTCTAGACAGTCTAAATTTATTTCAATGCGCTTGGAACAAAGCAATAGGGCTGCCAAATTCAGCTGACAAATAATACCAAAGTCCCCACAGACTAACGAGACATACAATAAACCATAAACTCAAAGCTTATGAAACATTAAAACAACAATACATGTGAAAAGATTAGGACAAACTGACTCATGTGCAAAATGTAAAAAACTTCCATTTTACAGATGCTCATTCCAAATAACGAATGTAGGTACTTCATTCCATGCAACAACAAAAACCCCAAGAGTTGCAGAAAGAAAAAATACCCCATGTACAGTAGCCACCCACAGACTAACGAGACATACAATAGACCATAAACTTAAAGCTTATGAAACATTAAAACAACGATACTTGTGAAAAGATTAGGACAAACTGACTCATGTGTAAAATGTAAAAAACATCCATTTTACAAATACTCATTCCAAATAACGAATGTAGGTACTTCATTCCATCCAACAATAAAAACCCCAAGAGTTACAGAAAGAAGAAAATACCCCATGTATAGTAGCCAGCATTTCATCTTTGGTTAGGGTTTGTTGCATCTTAGTCAAGATTATAGAAAAACCAACCTGGCAGATAAAACCAAGACCCCACAAACTAACAAGACATACAGTAAATCATGGATTTACAGCCTATGAAACATTAAACTAAGAATACGTCTAAAAACTATGGGCCAAACTGACTGATGATCATGCCACATAACAAGCATACCCACTACATTGCATGCATCAGCAAAAATTCTGGGAGGTGTGAAAAGAAAAAAACACGCCATCTAAAGTAGCTACCATTTCATCTTTGGTTGGGGTTTGTTGAATCTTAAACAAGATCATAGAAAAGGATCACACACTTAAGGATGGCAAAAGCACCCGAAACCCTTACGAGGAAAACTAAAACCCGAACCGGTTGGGTCAGGTTGGGGGCGGGTTGGCGGTTTGGGTATTGATAAAAAAAATTAGTTGGGTACGGGTTTGGTGATGGGTTCTAGTAATACCCATCCCGTACCCATACCCGTTTACCCGAATTTGTACCCGCTTTATTGCTATTGTGATTAATTAGAGTACATATATATTGTGTATAATTTCTTCCATTGTATTTTTATATAAGTATCTTTATTATCTAAGACATTTAGATGTTGTACATGAATTATTTGAAAGTGTTAAATCGTTTAATACGGTATTTGTTTTCTAACCTTTTAAAATTTTTAAATATATTAGGGTGTTTTGCTTTATTTTGTCGGCGGTTTTAATGTGACTTAATCTTGATACCCGTGATTTTGTCCATAGAATATGCATTTAGGGATACCCGATACCCATGGGGAAACCTGAAAAACCGATGGATAATATTAACTGGGTACCTAGGGGATAATGGGGCGGGAACAGATGTGGATATTATAAACAGCGAGTACGGGTACATTAAAACCCGCCCCGAACCCGACCCGTTGCCATCCCTACACACACTCTAACAAAGAATTAGGTGAAGCACAGTTGTGCCTAAAAAACAAATGGCCTCATGCTACAAAATTCTATAATTTTATGCCCTACGGATTTAACATTCAGAGGTAAATATGTAAATTAGTCTCAAGAATCGTAAAGAACCCGGTAGCAAGAACGATCTCCTGAAAAAGCATCCCACCAGTTATGGATTATCATTTATTATACATCGAGGGAAATCCAAAAGGATGTTTGTTGAATATCTACAGTCTATATCTTTTTAGATTCTAACCTCAGAATTGCAGGATGATATACAGCCAAACTCAATCACATACTCTAATCAAATATGAATGGAGGTATAGTTGCATTACATAACTTTTTATACCTTAAAACCCTACATGTTGTAACACCCCCAAATGGGGTCGCAACGGAATAAGGGTCCGGGAGTGTTACTTCATAGATCAATAGCACAAGATATTAGAGAACGACCTCTATATGAGTCGTTTGGAAATGATACATTGAATTTAATGAAATTGTTTGTTACAAAAGCTTAAAGCTTAACTTGTTCGTCTTTGAAAATGTACAGATTTTAATACATAACAAATATTTGCCAAATGTAATGCACACAAATCTTTATGCAATATGGCTCCCAAAATAATGACATCCAATGTATCATTGCCCTTGTACCTTATTGGCCTGAGAAAAACATGCTTTAAAACCTCAACATAAAGTTGGTGAATTCATAGGTTTAAGTAATGTATAAAGTAGGACCATAAGATTTCAAAGTGTAAGACATATAACACATACAATATCTCAAAATATAATTACACCTGTGCTAAGCTCATGACACTGAAGCTACAACATGTATGTATATGCAAATTAATGCCAATAATGTGCCTGTGTAGATGTTCAACCCGCAACATCCAAATCCGACATGGTATACGTCCGCTAGTTCGGTACCGCCGAAACTAATGAGCACTACTCACCCGAATGGGGATGCCAATCCCAAATAGATCTATTCATAACATTCGCGCTTACAACCAGTAATTAACAGTTCATGATTCATGGGCATAGTGGGTTATAGCTACTTAGGCAAACTCGTAATTTGATTAAAAGTGTATTTGCGTCCAAATATAAAACAATGCATGTTTCTCACGTCAAAAGTTATAAATCATTGTAATTGTACAAAAACAAAGCTATGAACTCACCTCTAGTGAAATGAATTGATTATATAAATTAAGTAAGTGAAACGTCTCGTGAAATCCGAATGCAACCTAATTAATTATAGGCCGTATGAGTATAATGTATTTAATATAAACACGACAATATAAATTATAGAGTTACATCACCACCTAATAGTTTTTGTTTAATTTATAAAAGTCGAAACCATATTTAAATCGTACTTGTTAAATAAATGTTTAAGTATTTGTATCCGTAAAGAAAAATATTAACTTTGCCCAACAATTGGTTATTTGTTGATAATACATGATTTAATATTTTTATTGATTATATAATGATATAGTTTAATTGTTTTAAAAGATAATATTTATAAAGTTAAAAACATATATAAATATTATATAAATACTACTACATTATTTCTTAATGTTTTTATAGCCCAAACGGACCCGAAAATACTCGTAAACCATATTTTAAAATGTTAACAGCCTACATGTAATTTTTATAAATGCAAAAAATTATTTATAAAAATTAATTAGCTTTTGTAATTTCTATTTGTCCGAAATCTTTAAAAACTCATAACTTATTCATTTTAACTCCGTTTCGTTTGTTCTTTATATGTATTAAATCGTGACGAGATAAACTATCAAAAGAAACAGTAAACTCAAAATGTTTTTATAAAACTATTTGTATACATTTAATTTTACGAAAATCGTATCTCTTTCGTTATAACTCCGTTTTTCAAGTTCTTTATATACACGGTTTCCTATTGAGATGATCTATCATCATAAAATATTTATATATTTTTATCAAATTTGAACAGTAACAGTTTTTATAAAATAAATTTTATAAAAACACTTGTATATATATTATATTATCGTAATCTCGTAAAATTCATAACTTCTTCGTTATAGCTTC
The DNA here is from genome assembly GCA_026074375.1 of Tanacetum coccineum. Taxonomy (NCBI): domain Eukaryota; kingdom Viridiplantae; phylum Streptophyta; class Magnoliopsida; order Asterales; family Asteraceae; genus Tanacetum; species Tanacetum coccineum. Next base: position 12,197 of record BQNB010146290.1, read on the forward strand.
GTTTTTCGAGTTCTTTATATGCACGGATTCCTCATGAAATGTACTATTTAAATCAGTAGGGCTTATAATTTTATAAAATTTGTATTTACACATAATGATTAAAACAGTTCGTATGTATATGTATAGTTTATAAACTAGTTTTATAAATTACTTGATTAAATTTGTACAAGTCCTCTAAATTAATTAATACCACATGTCTTACATATTTTGGGCCCTCAAGTTTATGTCCATCATTCTTGTCCAAATACAATGGCCTCATAATTATTTGTGTATAAACATTATAATTAAACTTTCAACAATTAATTTATAAACTAAATCTATAAATTAACCAACACTTATATAAAGTATGTTCCTATGTTCTATCATATTTTTAACATAATTTTATCATGTGAATATAGAAATTCGAATTCATGTTCTTGCTCATTTATTTTATAAACCCATAAAATAACCCTAGATGGTGATTAACAATATAACATTGATATAAAATATGAAAATGAATAATTTGAAAAGATTAGGGTTTATGTTAGACCTTAGGAGAGTGTATGAAGATGATGAACAAACAATCAAACCCTAAAATGCAAACCCTAATCCGAAACCCTAATGATGAAAACCCTAATTTCTTCTTTGAACAAGCTCTTGCTAAATTAATACCCAAGCTTTCAAACCACCTTGATATACCTTAGATATTACCCTTGATAACATTAGTATGCTTGTAACCTTTCTAAAATAAAAACTATGGAAACCCTAAATAATTATTTTGAGCCGTGCGTTTATGGAGTGAATAAGAGAGTTTTTCTGTTTGATTTCTTTGTAAAATGATAAGTGTGTGTGCTAGTTACTTTATGCCTTCTGTATATAATGCAAGAATTAAGAAAACCATCTTGCAAATACCATGTGTTAGGAATTATATTTGTACAAGCGTGTAAGGTGATCTCTTCCTCCCTAGGAGGAGGGAATGGCCAAAGGGGGGGGAGGACATGGTGATTTGCCAATTTGTAGAGAAATGGAGCTTAATGTGTACTTGTGTTGGTTATTAACTAGAATGGATGTGATACTAGTGGAGAATTAAGTTTAATTTGTGTGCTTATAACTTGGTAGAACCGTCCATGGGTTTATGAAGTCTAAAGTAATATAATTTTTGGGTATTGGGTATAATAGTGGGTATTTGTTGAAGTATAGATAGGTATTGGTGCTTCCGTGTATGCTTAAATGTATTTTATTGCAAAACGTAAACGTTTTACGTAACCAATAAAAATAAAATATGAAAAATTATAAATTATCCTCATAATAATTATATAACACTTGATTGACGTAAACTTTTACTTGTTTGATGTCCGTTTACGTTGAATGTTGATTTTTAGTTTACGCGATTTAACTAAACGATGAAAATTAAAAGCAAACGCGTGAAACCCTAAAAATAAATAATGGAAAGTATTGAGTCGTAAAATAACCTGAAATAACAAATTGTTACAGTCTTCCCCTGTTAAAGGAGCCCTCTCCACAAGGCTCAAGACGCGGCACTTGTCGAGGGTAAGGTTTTTGTGAAGAGATGCGGATACTTCTTTCGGAATTGATCTTCACGTTTCCATGTGAACTTAAAACCTCTCCTAGAGTTCCATTGAACCTTGAAAATGGGAATACGGTTTTGATTCAAGTGAAAGATTAAGTGTTGTATGGAGAAATAGAGGAGAAAATTTTGTATAAAAAGAGAAAAAGTAACCGTTGGAGATTACTGTTCACCGACCATTGGGGCAATGTTCATATAAAAAAAAAATTAAAAAAAAACAAATAATAATAATAATTATCTACACCTCTTCATCAACATTATTCCGGAAGAAATA
>BQNB010146291.1:0-10171 GCA_026074375.1 Tanacetum coccineum
GTTCGACACTTGATGCAAAGCATGTGTTTTTGAAAAATTATCAAGTTTAAAATTAATTAATTTAAAGTTGTATTAAGGGTACTCGAGGCAATTAAGGCAAATTATTTTAAGTTTTCATCTTTCAAGATTTAAAAAAAATGATAAACCTCTTTTTATATATAGTATAGATATATTAAACATTGGACTAAAGTTTATGTTTAGCAATTTTTTTTTATTTACTTTCTTAAACGATGAATACGGGAATTCTCACAAAATATCATAAATAAAAGGGGCAATTTCATATAATCTAAATTTTATATAGAGTAAACTGCAAAAATCATCCTTGTGGTTTGTATTTTTCGACACTAATCATCCTTAACCGATACTATTGGCAGTAATCATCCCCGAGTGATGAAACGTTCGTCAAAAATCATCCTTGTGTGTTTTAAATGACATAATTACCCTCCATATGTTTAAACCACAGAGATGATTTTTGTAGTTTACTAAAAAAACTAATGTTACAATTATATTATTATTATTATTATTATTTTAAATCATTTTGTCTGTAATTTACTTATTTTATTTTATAAATTTTTATAATTTATATTTTTTACTTTTTACTTTTTTTTTATTCTCTATTATAAATAACTTTATTAGAAATTTAAAGGATTTACAAAAAATTATTGGGAAGTCGAGATATTATCTAGGCCGCCACTCCTTGATGTGTTTGTTTATCTGACTGGGGCTTTCGCCTTTGACACAAACCAGGTTGACTGATTTTGTTCCGCCTTCACACGTTTACGTTGTGCCACATCAATCAACTATCATGGTTTGTGTCAAAGGCGGAAGTCCCAGTTAGATAAACACACACATCAAAGAGTGGGGGCCTAGATAATATCTCGGCTTCTCAATATTTTTTTATAAATCCTTTAAATTTCTAATAAAGTGATTTATAATAATAAATAATAATAATAATAATAAATTAAAAATAAAATAAGTAAATTACAAATAAATATAATAGAAATAAATCAATAAAATAATAATAATAATAATAATAATATCGCCTTTGGCGCAAAGGAGTGAAGTCCTATATAATATTTCGGCTCTCCTCTAATTGGTTGTAAATTTTATTATTATAATGAAGTGATGATTTAATTAAACAAAAGTAAAAAAAATAATAATTGTGAATATTAGTTTTTTTGATAAAACTGCAAAAATCATCTCTGTGGTTTAAACATATTTTGACATAAATCATTCATGTGTTTTAAATGACATAATTACCCTTCATAATTAGTGATGAGAGATGATTTTTGTCGAACGTTTCATCGCTTAAGGATGATTAGTGCCAATAGTATCAACTAGGGATGATTAGTGCCAAAAAGTACAAACCACAAGGATGATTTTTGCAGTTTACTCTATTATTTTTGCCTACTTATCATCCAACTCACATAAAAATATAATACTGTTTTTCACTAATTAGGAAGATAAGTAGGAATGTTTAATAGGAATAAACAAGCAAGATTACCCGCGCGTTGCTGAAGGCATTATTTTTTCGCGCGTTGTTGTGAGGTATTAATTTTTTTTCGGGTTAATTTTTTCGGTCTCATGTTTAATACTCCCTCCGTCCCAAAATTATTGTCCCTTATTGACTTTTTAAGTCTTTTTCTTCTAAATTTGACCGTAAATATTTTTGTTTGTGTTATATAATACTTGATGAAAATCATAGCTATGAAAATACATTTAAAAACCAATCATATCATATACTTTTCTTTAAATATTATATAACACACACAAAAATATTTAAGGTCAAAGTTGGAAGAAAAAGACATGAAAAGTCAATAGGGGACTATAATTTTGGGACGGAGGGAGTAGTTTGTTTTTGTTCTTATATTAAATGACAATCGCGCGGTTTTTTTTTTTTTTGCCCAGGCCGATAGAAAGTCGTAAATAGTTAAAAATGAGAGTACGTCCCGTAAATTTTTTTCTTCTTCTTATTTTTGGCCAAAGAAGGGGAGGGGGATTATAAAGTTTTTTTTTTGGGCCGATGAACAGTAACCGAGCCCAGTGGGCCGGGTACTGTTCATTTTTACTGTAGCACGAAGTCAAAAACGCAAGATTACCCGCGCGTTGTTGCGGGCGTTAATTTTTCGCGCATTATTGTGAGGCATTAATTTTTTTTTTCGGGTTTATTTTTTCGGTCTCATGTATAATATTTTGTGTTTGTTCTTATATTAAATGACAATCGCGCGTTTTTTTTTGCCCAGGCCGATAGAAAGTCGTAAATAGTTAAAAATGAGAGTATGTCCCATAAATTTTTTTTCTTATTTTTGGTCAAAGAAGGGGAGGGGGATTATAAAAGTTTTTTTTTAGGCCGATGAACAGTAACCGAGCCCAGTGGGCCGGGGTACTGTTCATTTTACTGTAGCACGAAGAGGCATTAAATTTTTTTATTTTTCTTCGGGTTTATTTTTTCGGTCTCATGTTTAATAGTTTGTTTTTGTTCTTATATTAAATGACAATCGCGCGTTTTTTTTTGCCTAGGTCGATAGATAATCGTAAATAGTTAAAAATGAGAGTATGTCCCGTAAATCAAAATTTTTTTTTATCCCGGGAAAATTTTGGCATAAGAAGGATTTTATGAACATAAACGATGACGGTATCATCTTCTGGATATTTCGGATGGAGCCTAATTTCGTTTAATCCTCCCCATGGCCTTGCATAAGGTTATGGAATGATTTATTTACGTTAGAACGGTTTCCAAAGTAGATGATTGAAGTTTTGTGATCATGAAAAGTTGTGGTCTACGGTTAATTGGGTGATTAGTTATGTTATTTTAAATCGATATATTCTGAAATCACTAACAGGTTTTGCACTACAGCGCTGCGGTTACGGGTCATCCGAGCCGTGACGGTTTTAACATTGAGGCAACCAAATTTGCAAACAGGATGATATAACATCAGGGTAATATTCTTCGTAACCTGTTAACCCCAAGGATAATTCACAAACATGAATGACCAATTACGTATAATTTGTGTTAGAGTATTTTTTTTTAATATTAAAGCTATCTAAGAAAAAACTTTACTGTTGTTACTTAACGGTCGTTACGACCGTTAGTTACTGTTGCTTTTACTGTTCACTTGATCCTCATTGGCTAGCTTTATTTTTTAATTCTTTTTTGGTGTTTGGCAACCGTGCCCATGTTAATTGTTATATGGTAGAAATGCCATTTGTTATAATGATAAAACCTATAATGATACTGTAGGCATACATAATTAAGTATATTTATGTGACTGTTAAAAATCTTTAGCTTTATAGAGTCCAGACGTGTTTCATATGTGGTTAAGGCAGTGTTTGATATTTTACCGGGGTTGAAGTCCCTTTTACCCCCAAAAAAAAAAGGTAGTGTTTGAATACGACTTAATTGACTTAATATGAAAAAAAAACTGAATTTATTAAGTTATATGGAAATTGTTTGTTTCTAACTTAATAGAGAGAAATGACTTAAAATATAAAGCAATAAAACTGATGGTGTCTACATTAAGTCGCACTCATTAATTATGAATTAGCAGTTCATTTGGATACAAAGTTTTTGTGCGGGATACCAGGGGACAATCTACCACCCTTCATATTATCTTATCTAATGGATTAGATTATACCTAAAAATTATTTTCAACCTTTTTTCGGCCGCAAATCTTATAATATCTCTCAAAACGTTAATCGTCATAGCGAAAAAAAAATATACCATCACGATGAGGATTTTAATAATTCTTTCTATAGATATCCACTATTGAGATACTTCTCGACAAAAAAAAATCTCTAATTCAAGTGTTTTTTACTTTTTTCCCATTTTTATTACACGTTTTTTTTTTTTTTCACATTTTGTTCACTCGGTTTTTTTTCAAGTTTTCTCACCTTTGATATACTTCTCGACAAAAAAAATCCCTTTTTTTTTTGTCACACTTGCCTTTTCGATTTTTACTCATGATACTTGCATTGAGAATCATATATGTATTTTTCAAGATTTATGTTTTATCATATATGATGTTAGTGTTAAATCTTATATGATTGTTGTTCATGTCATATTTGTAATTAGTGTTTTGTCATATATAAATATTTAATTTTAGTGTTTAAATCATATATGATATTAGTGTTATCTTCTTATATGATTTTTAATTGCAAATTTCAACAAAAAAAAATCCGAAAAAAAACGAGGGAGGGGAAATAACAACGTGGCAAAAACGGAAAAAAAAAAACGGAAGAAAAAAAAAATTTCTCTCGAAAAAAACGTGAAAACACGAAAAAAAAGGTGAAAAAAAAGTAAAAAAACGTTGACAAAAATTTTGAAAAAAACGTGGAAAGATGAAAAAGACAGCTGGTAAAACGGTAATTTTTTTTTGTCCGAAAGTATATCAAAGTGGATATTATTGAAAGTTATTAACTAATGCTCGTCGTGATGCTATATTTTTATTTACTTAACGACTTAACGGTTTAGGAGAGATCTTAAATTTTTAAAAAATTGGGTGAAATAATTTAAAATGCCTTTTAAAATACACCGATTGAGTCCTTTTTTTTGAGATGGATCGGTAGTGAGGCGTCCCCTAGTATACAAACCTTTTTTTGGTATTCAATATACTCCTCCTCCTCTAATTATAACATGACTTATTAAAATATTATTAAACAAAGCTAGCCACTATATTTATGTGAAAAACTGCCATTTGTCATATAATTATTTAACCCCCCCACAAATAAATGATCATCAATGTATTTTCTTGTCGTCTAAAAGTATGATAAGTTTATACAATGTTTTGATCTGCTGAGATTATCTTGAATTAATTTTCCTTTAAAAGCTTAACTTGATTTTGCGTTTAGCTTGAAGATTCTCATGTTCCACTCTATAAAGCATTTTGAGTTTAAAAGCAGATTAAAGTTATTAAAAAAAAACTAGCAACTCGGCCGTTGTTAAGAGAGTTACAAAAGGCGATTGCAACAATTGTTCCTGTTAAATTACAGAAAGATTGTCTATAAATTTAGCTATGTAAAAAAACAAGACACAATATATTCTGAAGATATCACTACTTTTCTCATATTAATGGGAGTAGAAGTGATATTTATGTTCAATCCGCATAAGGTTCAACAGGATCTCCAGCAGACAATAGATGGAGTTATAAGCCATGAGCCCTCTCTTTTCTTTTGTGGCGTGCCATGTCTGAAAACAAATCTCTCACACTCCGCACACAAATGAGGGAAAAGGAAAGGAAAACACAGAACCAGGACCAAACCACTGAACGAATATTGCCAAACATAGTAGAAGCTGGTATCACAAAGAAGACGTGTGGGCACTTGATTCCATAAAAACATTGCAAACCGGGCACATAATCGAATCAATATCTAGACCTCAGGAAGATAAGTTTAAACGATTTGGGAGCCTATCTAAAAACATTCGCCATATGAAAATGTTACTTTCTAGGGATTAACTATTACACCACCGGGTACTTGGAGATAAGGAAGGGAGAGATAGCTCATCAATATGCTTCCTAATCGAATTCACCAAAAATTTTATATCGTTCATGAGAAAAGACTCAAATGCAAAGTATCAGAATCAATCAAGCTATTTCAGGCTCTCAATGTGGCGTTATTAGAAATAAGGTGAGTCAAATCTGCCAACTTTTGTTATTCCAATCATCGTTTATAACGGTTATGTACAATCCCAAAAACCAAGAACCATTTGCAATGCGTTATTGAATAATTAAAGCATTTTTGTTTTTTTCATGTGGTATAAATTTATGTTATATATAACTATTCAAAAGGTCATCGCCTACCAAGGTATCTCTTTCCAACAGTTAATGGAAAAGCCATCAACAAACCTTCCTAAAACGGATTGAGTTTATAGGGAACAATACCATTCGAAGTGAATGGTGAAAAATCAACCGACAATGCTACCCAGTCACATTAGTGTGACTAGCCTCTAATATTAATATATGCTTCATCCACAGGAATCGCCCTTAACCACATGCGGACCCATAAAGCATTCGGATTTTGGAAAAAGACACCATCTCACTTTAATAAAGAAACAACTAATTGAACGCTTTTTAAGACTGCCTATGCCGAGACCACTTTATCAAGGAGGAATGAATTTTCCCATCGCTAACCCACAAGGCTTCTTGAGTCTCTTAGAGCATTACCCCCCTCAAAGAAAGGGAAGCACGTAAACTTTCGATGAGATTTAACAACCGTTTTCAAGGAACCTTCGCTAAAATAGATAAATAATAATTACTAAGGCTACCGAGCACATATTTGATGAGAGTAAGGCGGCCACCAATAGAGATAAGGTTGGCCTTTCAACCTGATAATCTAGCCTTAAAACAGTCAATGAGAGGCTGCCAATTCGCGATACGCCTCATATTCGAACCAATAGGCCTTTCAACCCGATAATTTAATTTATGCTTAAATTTAATTTTTTTTAGCATATTTTGTAAAATTATTAGTTATCATGACTAGAGATAGACCACCACTAACCCTTATTTCTATATTGTGAGGATTAAGCCTACTTATGTTTCTCCCATTATACTAAAACTTCCACAAAAATATGAGTGTGCCGATGACTGTAGTAAACTTTAGAACTTGGCTTGGTATATCTATTTGAAACCACAATAATAAGCACTATTTTGAATAGATGGAGTGACATTTTTAAACTGGTAAATTTATAGGATTACACCAAAAAGCCTATACATATTGTGATATTAACTAACTATAATGGTTAGTAAACCCACCGTATAAACACTTTGTTTTCTCTTAATTGTCTAGAGTAAGTATACCCATAGAAAAACCTACTGACGTCATTCCTTATATTTTTGTTACCACAAAATTTTTGTTTCGTTACAACCCTTACACACTTAGCCTACCCAATTAGATTAAGTCTTAATCGGGTTCGCTAGTCACTTTTGTGGTAAAGTATTGTTTTCCTCGATTTGCCATGCATATTTTATATCTATGTTAGGTTCAGGAAATTGCACATTATAATTGGGAGAAAATGAAGTAGTAGTGTATGTTAGTGCCTTCGTGTAGTTACTACTTATCCATTTTACTAGTATGATCGGATATTAATTATTCAGATTTGTCATGTTCGTGAAGTGGTGAAAATACACCTTTATTCAGTTTGTTAGTTTATGTTGAAAAAAATCAAAAAAATACCATTCTAGTGTGAGATGTGCACCGTTCAAAGCTTTGTATGGAAGGAAGTGTCGTTCACCCATCCTGTGGGCAGAAGTAGGGGAAGGATAATTGATAGGACCAGAAATCGTGCAAGAAACCACTGAGAAGATCTCCCAAATCAAAGATAGGCTTAAGACTGCATGTGATCGTCAAAAGAGCTATGCTGACAAACGCAAGAAACCCTTAGAATTTAGTGCAGGTGATCATGTCCTGCTCAAAGTGTCTCCTTAGAAAGGTATTGTACGCTTTGGGAAGAAAGTCAAGTTAGCACCTAGGTTTGTTGGACCATTTGAGATCACTGAGAGGATCGGTCCAGTAGCCTATAGACTAAGACTACCTCAAGAGTTAAATGGTGTTCATGACACGTTTCACGTGTTGAACCTCAAGAAGTGTTTGGATGACCCAACACTACAGATACCTCTGGAAGAGATCCAAGTTGATGCTAAGTTGAACTTTGTGGAAGAGCCTGTAGAAATTTTAGAGCGTGAGTTCAAGAAGCCAAAGCGGAGTAGAATTGCCATCGTCAAGGTTCGATGGAATTCAAAACGAGGACCTGAGTTTACTTGGGAACGTGAGGATCAAATGAAACTCAAATACCCCCATCTTTTTAGCTCCGGTACTAGTTGAATTTTGGGGCGAAATTCTTTTTAATGGGGTAGAATGTAACCATTGCGGATTTTCTAGTTTCATAATGTTCTATTTAAGTCCTTTGACTTTTTGACTTTTACGGTTTTCCGTTAGCGATTACTGTGTTGATGGTAGTCAATCCATATTTTCTTTAGTCAATAAATCTTTTATTTCATATATTATTCCTTTTTAGAGGTTTACAATCTTATTTGATCACTTTCAGGGAGGTTTGTCCCGCAAACGGCTTAGAATATCAAACAACGCGTTCCGACACGTCCGTAAATGTTCAATACTCAATTTATACCAAACTAACTATAAAACATATCGTGTGAATATTCTAAATTCATGTAAATGTGTTTTTGAGTCCAATAAAAATACTAGGAAACTTCGGATCACATTTTAAAATCACGAACTAGGAGCGTTAGAGAACCCGACAAGTGACGGAAGACACCTAGGATCCCCCTAGGATTCCAACCGGTTCGAACCCCACAAGGGAACCACAAGGCTTGATTTTAGCTAGTGTGTTCCCTTGGTACCCCATATCTAATCCTTTTTGTCCTATTTTCTCATTTCAAAACACAAACACAAAAATCTTTTTCCTCTCTTTCTTTCTCTTTGTCGTCTAAACACCAAAACACACACACACTTATTTTCCAACTTTGATAAAAAAACATGAAGGTTTGAGTGTTTTTGGGTTGATTCCAATAGGCGTGGGTATATAAAACACAACGTTCGGGTTGTCGGTTTCGTGTCGATCTCGTCTTCAAAACCTTCTTTTGTAAGTCACTTTATTTCATAAATTCTTGTACTTTTGAATGTATAATGATGCATAGATGTTAGTTGTACGGTGCCTTTTCTAAAAATCAAAGACGAAAAACGTACGAACCCCTATAAAGGGTGCAGTTTGGGTTCGAACACAAAGAAAAAGGGAAACAAGGGTTTGTCATTTTAATATAGTGGTTGTGTTGGTGAAGTGGCTTTATTTGCTTATTATAGATTGTAGCTTATTTGGTTTATAAATAAGCTTTGGTGAGCTTATTAGGTTCGAAAACCCCTAGAATAAAAAGAAAGTGTTTTTGGTTATTCCTATAGCTTATTTTGATAGCTTATTTTGATATCTAAAAGTACTACGTAGCTTATTAGCTTATTAAAAAGCTAAACATACTTGTTTTGAGCTTATGAGGCTCACGACCTAATAAGGCCCAATAAGCCACATCTTATTATGGTCTAACTTATTTTCATGGCTTTTAGTTAGAGCTTATTTTGATATTTAAGGTCTCGCGTAGCTTAACGGCTTAAAAATAAGCTCCGGATAGCTTATTTTGGGCTTAAGGGGGCACGACCCAATAAGCTAAGCCAAACCATGGCTTGGTCTTGGTCCGTGAGCCTTGGCTTGTGTTGTGGCTTATTCATCTAACTTATATTTGTTAATGGGCTTTAGTATTGGGCCTAAATCGGGTTTTATAACTAGTAACAATATGTTGGACTACCATTGGGCCTTAAGGCCCAATATGTGAAAGCTAGTCAGAACGGATATTTGAGAACAATTTACACCCATGTAGTTAAGTTAGTCTTTTGGAGAAATTTATTTTGATAAATCGTTACGAAAACGTAGATTTTGTAATTTTTGTCAGAATTGATTGGTTTTTGGGAAAATGTTTGGAAAATGAGATTTAAAACCTTGGAAAATGTTTTATAAACGAACAGGTCATGTCGAAATTTTATAAAAATATTTTACTTAGAATATTTTACGAAATTTCTACTATTTTAAAAACCCGACAAAAAGACAAAATAATAAAATATTATTATTTTAATAAACCAACTAAAAGACAAAAAAACATACCTTATAACATTATAAAATATAAAACTTCTATAAACGGTTTAGCGTAATGAAAATGCGTCTTTGCATATAATTTATACAATTTAACTAGAAAACTCGAGGTTATCGGATGAATTACCGGAGTATATTTATAAATATCGATTTTCTAAACATTGTTTTTTTACTTATCTATTTTCTTAAATAGTATAAGTGTATAGTATCTAACGTACATACTTGGTATATCTTCTTCGAGTCTAAATCACCAACCACTACGCAACCAATACTACTAAAACCAATAATATGAAAACATTTTCAAAACTTCTATGCATCAAATTCAAATATCCATTTCAAACATAATTTTAAATCAGTCAAATTGCTAGGTCATGTCTGGAAGCCGTTGTACATCATTGTTTGACTATCATATTCTATGCTACTTGTTAGCTTTGTTAAGATGAGTTCTCGTAGCCCCACTTTTTAAACACTTTCTCGTTGGGGGAAAATGATACTCAAATGCTTTTCAATGCTTTTCATTTA
>BQNB010146292.1:0-16596 GCA_026074375.1 Tanacetum coccineum
ACTTAAAAGGTCAACCAAAATTGGGCCTTTGGTATCCAAAAGATTCTCCTTTTGATTTGGTAACATACACTGATAGTGATTGTGATAATTGTGAAAATTGCTATGGCTTGTGTTTTCTTGGTTTTTGGACTAACATTTTGCAGGAAAAGCAAAGAAAAGTGTTAAATTGATGATGGAAAAGCTGTTTAGAATGGAATTGGAGTTAATGCTGGTGACTCAAAGTTAATGCTGCTAGGCATAACTTACTACTGCTGGGTTACTACTGCTGGGTGAAAGTTAATGCTGTTGAGGGTATTTTCCATAAATACTTCGATTAAGGGTTTCAATCGATCCTTTAATCAATTTCACTCTTTCAAATACTCTCTAACTACAAACCCTAACTCAATTTTATCATCCATTATCAAAATCCAACATAAATGACGACTCTAAAGTTTGCTAATACTCATAATATGGTCGCATTTTTGTCTAAACCTACAGAAAGTGATGAGTTTGAATAAATAGTGGATTTTTTAAATGCACACCCTATACGGCATGCATTAAAGATCAATCCTACTATATACATTTCTTGCATCGAATAGTTCTGGTCTACTGTCAAGGTCAAAACTATCAATGGAGAAGCACAGTTACATGCCCTAGTAGATGGCAAGAAGATAATCATCACTGAAGCATATGTTAGAAGGGATCTTCAACTAGCAGATGAGAAAGGGGTTGATTGTTTACCGAATTCTACCATTTTTGAACAACTTACACTGTTGGGGTATGTGAAAGTTTCCCAAAAACTAACTTTCTATAAACCATTCTTTTCCCTACAATGGAAATTTCTGATTCATAATATTTTACAGTGTCTAAGTCCAAAGACTACTGCATGAAATAAGTTTAGTAGTACTATGGCATCTTCCATTATCTGTTTAGCTACAAACCAGAAATTCAACTTTTCAAAATTCATTTTTGAAAGTATGATTAGAAACTTTGATAATTTGTCTGGAAATTTTTTGATGTATCCAAGGTTTGTACAAGTATTTTTGGATCAACAACTTGATGGGCTGCCAACTCATAAGAGAATTTATATTGCACCCTCTCACACTAAAAAGTGTTTTGGAAATATGAGAAGGGTAGGTAAAGGTTTTTCTGGTAGAGTAACACCTTTATTTCAAACAATGGTGGTATAAAACCAATCACAATTGGGTGAAGGTTCAGCAATTCCAACTGATCCCCATCACACACCCACTTTTATTCAACCATCTCCTCAACCTCAAAAGACACAACAACTTAGGAAGCCTAAAAGAAAGGACACTCAGGTACCTCAATCTAGTGATCCTATTAAAAATGTTGCAGATAAGGCTGTCCATAAGGAGTTGGGTGACAGTTTGGTGAGGGCTGCCACTACTTCTTCTAGCTTAGAAGCAGAGCAGGACAGTGATAACATCAATAAGACCTAATCTAAGGCAACACCTAATGAATCTAGTTCCCTAGGAACTACTTCAGGTGGTGGTCCCAGGTGCCAAGAAACCATGGGGGATACTATTGCTCAAACTAGGTTTGAGGGTGTATCTAAACATTCCAATGATTCATTGCTCGTAAGAGGTAACACACTTCGAAGTGATGAGGATAGACTTAAACTTGATGAATTGATGGCACTATGTACCATTTTACAAAACAGGGTTCTTGATTTGGAGAAGACAAATATCACTCAATATAATGAGATTGGTAGTTTAAAAAGGAGGGTCAAGAAGCTTGAAAAGAAAAATAGGTCAAGAACTCATAAGCTAAAGAGATTATACAAAGTTGGTTTGACAACTAGGGTAGAATCCTCTGATAATGAAGAAAGTTTGGGTGAGGATGCATCCAAACAAGGGAGGATTGATGATATTGATGCAGATGAAGAAATTACCCTGGTTAGTGTTCAAAATGTGGATGAGGAGATGTTTGATGTGAATGTTTTAGATGGTGAGGAAGTGTTTGTTGCAGAACAAGAAGTTGCTGTTAAAGATGTAAGTAATGTAGTTAGTACTGCTGGTGATGCAACAACTGTTAGTGTTGTTACAACAACTACTGCTACAATTACAACTGTTGATGATATTACTTTGGCTCAAGCACTTATGGAAATAAAAAGTACAAAACCCAAGGAGAAAGGGGTTGTTAAACAAGAGCTGGGTGAATCTACAACAACAATATCTTCACAACTATCTTCACATCAATCACATGACAAAGGTAAAGGAATATTGATAGTACCTGTGAAGCCTATGAAGAAGAAAGATCTAATCAGGCTTGATGAAGAAGTTGCTTTAAAATTGCAAGTTGAATTTGATGAAGAAGAAAGACTTACAAGAGCGAAAGCTGAAAAAGAAAAAGAAGCCAATATTGCCTTGATTGAACGTGGGATGATATACATGCAAAGATTGATGTTGATCATCAATTGGCTAAAAGATTGCAAGCACAAGAACAAGAAGAGTTGTCTGTTGAAGAAAAGGCTACATTATTTCAACAACTCTTAGAGAAAAAAAGAAAGCATTTTGCAGCTAAAAGAGCAGAAAAGAAAAGAAACAAACCACTAATAAAATCTCAACAGAGAAAGATAATGTATACTTACCTAAAGAACATGGAAGGATACAAGATCTAAGATTTGAAGTTGAAATGGTTTGATTCTATCCAAAAGATGTTTGACAGAGCATTCAAAAGGGTAAATACATTTGAAGACTTTAGAACAGAGTTGGTGGAAGGCAAAGAAAAGAGAGCAAGAACAGAGCTAATACAAGAGAATGCAACGAAGCAAAAAGTGAAAGATGACAAAGAAACAGCAGAGCTTAAACAGTGTTTGGAAATAATTCCAGATGAAGAAGAGGTAACAATTGATGGTATACCTTTAGCTGTTAAGTCTACAAGTATTGTTGGCTGGAAGATTCATAAAGAAGGAACAAAAAGCTATTATCAAATAATGAGAGCTGATGGAAAGTCTCAAATGTACATGATCTTTAGTCATATGCTAATGGCTTATCAGCTTCTTAAATTCATCATAAAATAGCTAAAGAAGTAAAGAAGTGTTTGGAAGCATCCTCTTGGTGTTGATGAAGCTTTAAATGAAGAAACTTGATGATTTTGAAGAAGAATATCAAGTTTAGGGGAGGATTGTTGGGATTAAAAGTCTTCTTGATGCTGTGAGAATTACTGTTGCTTATGTTTTTGTTAATACTGCTCAGCTAGAGTTAGTACTGCTCAGAGATTTCAAGGAAAATATGCTAAGTGTTTACTACTACTAGTACACAGTTAATACTGCTAGTGAATATTAGTGCTGTTGATGAACTTCAAAGAAAATATGCTAAGTAGTTACTATTGCTAGTACAAAGTTAAGACTGCTTAGCTGAAATTAATGCTGCTAGTGGGAATATGCTTAAAGGTACCACTGCTAGTGAATATCAAGTTAATGCTGCTAGTTAGTACTGCTTATATGATATGTATTAGTTGTTTATAGAAAATATTTTAGATACTTAGGAAAGTATTGTAAGCTAACTAGGACTCCTTGGTGTATAAAAGGAGGTCCTAGGGCATAGATTTTGATATCGTTTTTCAATCTTAGTCGTATAATTCTTAGCTTCAACGTCTTTGTAACCCTAATACTTTGAGAGTATTCGTATTATTATCATTAATAATATTGGAGCTTATTTGTTGAATTGTATGTTCATAGAATTACTGTTTCATTGATATTCTTCTTACTATTAAAGATTAGATTCCGCATAATCTTTAATACATTCAAACAAAGCTTTTACTATAGTTGTGTTAGATTTATCTAATATAACTAAACCTTAAACAAGATTAAGGAATTCGATCTATTGAAGTAGAATCAACAAATCTGCATCCTGCCTTGTTGATCATTCAACCTATAATCATTCAAACAAAGGTGACACTGTTTTTTTGGCTTTTACGTTTTGTTGGTATAGGTTTAGCAGCAGGTTCACAAAGAGGAATATAATGAATAAAGGCTGCAATATATGCCATAAAACCTTAATAAACCACGTAAAAAATTGTATGTATCTTCTTCTTACATTCATAATGATAAAATTATGTTTCTTTTTTATATTTATGTATTATGTATACCACAAGTTGTGCATCTCTTCTTCTCAAGACGCTAATGAACCACGTAAAAAATATATTTATCTTCTTCTCAAAACCCTAATGATGATACCATTAATGTGTTGATATTGATGCAGGTATGCAGATCATATGATATTTTTGGAGCTTTGGTTATATTTTAACTTAACTTTTAAACTCATAATATTTGTTTCACAGGAACTTGTATTGCCAGGCACCTTCCTTTGTGCACGTGCTATTGGATTAATGTGTATGATTGATTAGGTAATTTAAATAACATTACTTTGACAATTGAGATTAAAAGCAGAAGTGCGAGAAGTTCTGGAAGTAATCATGTCGGTCACTATTTTTTAACTCTAAATGAGCAAATTAGGGCTTGACTTTGTGACTTTGTGATAAGGTGTACATGCGATATTATTTGTTAGCAAATCTACCAGAGGTAGTATTTTTTTTACTTGATTGATAACGTTATCCTGATTCTCCATTATTTATTTCCCTTGATTCTATGGATTATTATGTATAGGGATCAGATACCACATTTGAATGGACAAATTTTCAAGTGAAGCTTACATTCTTTAACAAAGGATTTTGCAAAGAAAATTGGTGGCAACGTTGATCTATATGTTTCGGCCATGGAGAAGGTAAGTGTTTATACTTGATATATATAGATGTTCTGGTTTATGTTTCTTTGGTAATTAAAATAGGTCAAACTAAAGCAAGGATTAGAATGCGCGATGAAGATATCTGGTTATTCTATTAGGGACTGAAATGTTCATATTAGCTAAAAAGTTGATAAACCTGATTATTAAAATAACTACAATAATTAAGGAGTGTGTGGGTAAGATAATTCCAATTTCTTAATTGCTTATTGTATCCTGGACAAGCTCTTAATCACTTTGAACATGTTGGTTTAAGCTCACTATAAGTTGGATCCGTTTGTTGCTAATTTCATGAAGGTCTTGTGCAGTCAAGAGATATATAGGTATGCTTTGATTGAGATGGGACTCGATGCACCTGATCATCACATCACGAAACAAAGTAATCAAAACACAATCTTTTAAAACCATCTATCACATGATACTTTAAAATGTAGTGCCAAACATCCCATCTTAACTCCCCACTTGAATCTTATTTTTCTAACTAATGCAGTTGGAGATCTTTAGGACGCTCATGATGTCGCTTCAAGATAAAGATGGAAGTTCTGTAAGTAATTGTTTTACAATGGTTAAAGGTAATTTGTGTATGATTGGTGCATCTACTTATTTAATATTTGATTATGCAATTCAAAAGAGACTTAGTAACATTTGCTGGAACTTTTAGTAAAAGATATGGAAGAACTACTCACACAGGGTTGTTTGGGATTTGCTAAATGAATCTGCTAGATTAGGGGCTGTTTGGGATTGCTTTTTAAAACTAATTAATGACATTTTGATTAATGGTATAACCATCTTATAAAGGCGATCTTTGTTAATCAGTAAAGCAACACCAAGCATGTTAAAGTATCAGTTATTGAGGCATTGCCTGCTTTCTATAGTGTCACGCATCTCCGTTATAAAATATATTGGTCTAATATTAATTAGTTTCCTATAATAAGTAGATAGTTAGTATATGAAAATGATCACAAAAGTTCCATTGTTTCAATAGTAATCTATTATCTGATAACATCAAGAGGTTTTATGCATTAAAATAAACATTGGGTGACTTTTGATCTGTTTTACCCGTTCAACCTCTTTAACAAGTTTTTTTGCTTAAATAATGTGTTGATTTTACCCGTTTGACCTGTTAGAGAATATCACAACATGTATTCACCCATCTATAAGTAAATGGCTTAAATATGGTGGATTATTTCTGGCAAATTAGAACAAAAAAAACTTACTTTCAAAGGGTGTTCGGGCTTCTGCGTACTGCATTTTAAAGGTATGTTTGTGTATGCCTGTTGTTTTTGGTGGGTGTTTAGGTTTGCCGCAACACTAAACTTATAAGGGTGTTTGGGCTTCAAATATAATATCAAACACAAGGTTTTGAGAAGGTTAGAATATAAGATGAGCCTTGCTATATTTGGTGGTTGATAGCAAAAAAGTAGTCTAGGTAGGTTACCAATACATTACAAACACATCCTGAGCAAACTAACTTATACTAAATTCCATATATATATATTGAAAGCATGAAATTATAGAACCAATGCATACAAAGGGTCATCCTAAGTGTAAAAGTATAGAATCATATGAGTTGTAAGTGTTATTTGGAGGTCCCTATAATTTGTTTGTTAGTTTCTATACAAAAGATTAAAGTCCTAGCCATACAGTCTGCATCTTTTTGTGTTTATAACATGATAGTATGTAACTATTATTATTTTAAAGTATATTCTATCAGGGACTGAAATGCTCATATTAGCTAAAAACTTAATAAACCTAATTATTTTAGTAACTACAATAATTAAGGAGTGTATGGGTAAGATAATTCTAATAACAATAATGGGAGTGTGTGGGTAAGATTATTAATCTGAACATGTCCCATTATGGGCAATGTGATGCGTTTGTAATGAACCAATCTGCCTTTTTAAAACAGTTTATAATGAATTTGTCTAGACCTACCGACCAGACAAACATAAAATAACATATTTTCACATAGTAACATTTTACATGTTTGAGTCGAGGGTTGTATAATCAGGCTCATTCAATCAATGTTGTTATATTTCTATTTTGTATTGAGTATCTAGTTGCGTACTAGGTACACATTTCAAGTAATACGATTTGATCTTGTGAGTTCTTAGCCATTGAACATTATTGTTTTGAATAAAACCTCTATCAGATGGACTAGGCAGAGCTGAAAATGAGAGCCGAGAAGCGGGTGATACAAATCAGCCTTAGAACAAACAAGAGACTGGTGCAATCAATGGGAACAACAGATGGTGGGGGATCATTAAAGAGATTTAATTAATTGTTTTTTGTTTCATCACACTCTTCTCTCTGGCTTTCATAACATTGATTTAGAAGAAATCGTTATAAGGATTAGGTCGGTGTTCGATGAGGCAATTGAGTACTTGAAGATGCTTAAAATGCAATTTTAGGTATATAAACCTTTAATTTCTTAAAGAAATTAATATTTTCATCATCATCATATGATATAATCTGAAAAGAAGAAAAAATAAAAGAGTGGTAATTGCAAATTCAAGATGCACGATCATGTACTTAGATGTTGTACCTACATGATATAGATTAAATTGGATTATAAATTATCTATAACGGGTCAGATTAAAAGCTTTCATTTTAATGATTCATATTGAATGGCTTAAACAAGTTGAGAGTTTCCTAAAAGTGTGGTTCATATAGGTTCAGTTTTCTAGATTGATTTATTCAGGAAAAAATGTTAGAGGGTCAAACCAGCCTTGATTGACCCACTTTGAACCGCAATAAATTTAACGCTTTATAACCATTTTAACCCGTTACCCACAAAAGCACACAACGACCAGTCCAATGAAATCAAAATGTATTAATAAGGGTTAGATTTGTATCAGTAACTAGTTAAATATAAAGGCTTTACCTAATCATGGTCTGAGGCAAAAAGGTTGAAAAGGGTCAAATTGGGTAGAAGTGACAAAACTTTGATTTTCGCTTTGCATCACAACGACCCTGATGGTAATTATGAACTGCTAAATCCATATCAATAAAGTGAAGGAGGCTTGATGAGACTTCATAATCAAGTTACCAGTCGTTCTATAACTTGCTGTAATATGTTCAGTTTCAAGCCAAAAATGTGATTGACTTGCAATAATAGAGATATCAGCTTACTATTCTTTTGTAAGCAAAAAATAAACCAAGTGGCCCAAGAAACACCTTCAATCTCAAAGATGGAATCCTTATTTCTCAAAAACATTACTTCAAATCAAAGCCATACGAACATTCACAAAACATTACAAGTCACCATATAGAATTAATATTACTTCAAATCAGACAAACACAAGTAATAAATTTATACATAGTTTAATACAAAAACCATGAAATTTGGAAGGTAACAAGTTTAATAGTTATACAAAGTCTACGGTAGTCGACGTATTGAGAATTAGGTAACTTGTGTATCCTCTCATCTTAAACATCATCAATTTGTTGCTGGTAAGTTTCTTCTTTCAGAAGCATGTTACATTTTGAAATCAATCATATTACAATCATCTTATTATAAATTCAATTTGTATTCGGGGTAGATCATGTTATTTGGGTCCTGTTGTTCAGCAAGGGTTTTAAGTCAAGTGGAATGTCAGAGTCGGCCCTTCCACCGACTGCATGCAATCTGGTAGCTAGTGCATGTACAATAATGCCATAAGCTTAACCACCTCTGTCTGCCCTGAACTGCCTTTCTTGGCGGATACTTGCTTATCAGATAACAAGACCCGCGTCAGTTCATCACCATCATCAGGTTTGCAATCATGTCATGTCATTTTGTACTCTTTTTTTATGAATGATAGAGAAAAATAGGCCATGTCCAAAACAAGTTTCTGTATACTCCAAAATGCTATTTGGGGACAGTGAAGCACTTATTTTCTTAAAGCTAAACCTACTTGAGATAGAAACATAGTTAAGTCGACTCTATGTGTTTTGTTAATTTCTTATTTTAATTAGTGTGTATCATGTGAAATGTGGTGCAAGGTTGTTGAACCAAAGATGTTACAAACCATGAATATGTCATTGATGGAGGCTAAGAAAATGGTATCGTTTGGAAGAAAAAGTGATTTTTGGGTTGGTGATGGAGACTTTCAGGATATACATGGAGTTGGGTATGAAGACGATTTTGTAACTACTCCTCTAGGTATGCTATCTATGATAAAGTAACAGAGTCTCAACTCTCTTATATTATCTATTTGTAGTTCGACAAAGCTTCGGTGTTCGATGAGACAATCAAGTACTTTAAGATGCTTAAAATGCAAGTTTAGGTATATAAACCTTAAATTTTTTAAAGAAATTAATATTGTCATCATCATCATATGATATAATCTGAAAAGAAGAAAAAAGAAAAGAATGTGGTAATTACTTAAATTTTAATTGACTAACCTTTACCTGGTTTTAACTCTGTTAGTCCTAAACAAGTTTATGAGGAGGGTTTTGCATTGGGTCAGAATCCCCTAAATGATGATTACAGCTGTTTAGATGGATACTAGTTGCAAGCTTCAATGATGCCAGATAATTAACTAATTATTTTGCCATCTAACTTGAGCTCCCAGTATATGAATAATTCATCTACATCTGGCTTCCCATTTCCTGGAAGACAAGACCCAACAGTCCAGTTTAAAGGCGATAAGTAGAAAAACTGGCAGGAAAGTACAAGTATGAAACCAAACTCATTCAAGTCAATTTGTGATATCCATTTTTACTTTGACTAATTTCACGAAAACCTATGCTTCTAAGTTTGGTGTTGATGAGTCGAAGATGATGGAAAGGCCATGGGGCGATAACTACTTTGACATAAATACGAGAAAAATGACTACTAAGAATATCGAGTCAACATAATGTAAACGTGGGTTTGTTTAGTTTGTTTACGGGCCCATTAAACAGATTATTAACTTGTGTATGAATGAACAGAAAGATAAACTATACTCAATAAATTGGTAACGATGTTTATAATTATTAATTTTGTCACCCAAAATTGACAGGTTTCATGTTGCGTACAATGTACTCCTTTCCAAGCCAACAATCATACAATACATTCGTAGTTACGATTCTTTCAAAAAGGAAGATACATTCGTGTTAGTTTTCATATTGCATATCATGTACTCTTTTTGTATACTTGCACCTGACGAATACTTTATTAAGTTTTATTTCATGTTATCGGATTATCGTTCATTTCTTTTTGTTTGTTATACACTCTAAAAAATTTTCACATTGTTCATAATTCATTAACCGTTACTTAATTTTTAAAAACAATAATCACAAGTCATACCCGCCCGTCGGGCGAGTTTTGCAACTGGTATATATATATATATATATATAGAGAGAGAGAGAGAGGGACCACGATATATACTGGTTCAGGATGGGAGGTTTATACCATCCGTACGTCTAGTTGCGAATCCACGATATCTATACTATTACTCTAGTAAGTCCTTATGGTGGACTATAAATTGTATTACAACTTCGCTCCACCAACATGCACTAAGCTCGACGCTTACTAAGAAGAGCTTCTCCATACGGTATTCCGTCCTCAGAATCCACCCCTAAGAATCTGTTATTCTACTTACTCCTAAGACCAGTAAGATCACTAGGACCACTAAGAAATTCCCATTGTAAGTATAACAAAACCCCACTAGATTACCCAATGATCTAGGCTTGATCACAAAGATACAAGACTTACCTTACAATCAAATTGTATGGTAAAAGATAGTTGAACAAAGTCTTAACCTAACCTAGAGACTAGATTCTAGAAGAAAAGGTATAAGAAAGAAGACCCTCAACTTATAACACACAAGTGTGGAATAGGTACTTGTGTGTCTCTCTTATGGAATGATATGTTCTTTCAAAGATGATAGATGAGAATATTAGATCACAAGAGGTGTTAGACTTAGAGGATAGAAGAAGATAAATAGTAAGAAAGAGAGAATGGAAAGAGGTGAGGAATACAAGAGCCAAGGAAGGTATTTATAAGCCAAAAACTCAAAAACTTTAGGGTAAATTTTACGATTAATTTTTACGAGCTTTTAAGTGATCCCGACACGAAAAGAAAGACCCGAGACCCCCTAGGATCCCATGGCCGGTCAAAAGGGTCAAGAGGGACAAGCAGGCTAGTTTTTGGAATGGTTGTCTAAAGTGTGTACAAATATATTCCTTCCATTAGTATTTTCCATTCATTCCATTCATTATCAAAAAATAAAACACACACTTAAGTGTGTGTGCTTGTGTTTGTCTGCCCTCACCAACAACAATACACCATAAATTTTCCAACTTTGATCAAGAACCTGATATTTCGTGTTGATACGAGTGTTTGGGTATTCATTTAAACAACGTTTGGGTTGTCCGGTTCGTGTCGAAACATACATTTTTGAATATTTTCTTGTAAGTTTTCAAATTTAAAATTCGATTTTCCTTTTAGGTTTATTTTGATGCATAGATGTTAGTTGTACAAGTTGATCGTTGTGAAAATTGATTTTTAGAAGCAAAATGAATAAAAAGGATGTGTTTGGTTCGTTGGATTAAAAAAGGAAAAGAGAGTTTTTGTAGTTTTGATGTTGTGGTCGTGATGGTTGAATAATATATGATGTTAGAATGCTTATTTTTTATAGTAGCTTCTATAGCTTATTCGGGATTAGTTTTAATCTATTTCTTGGCTTGTTTTGGGCTTATAAGCCACGAACCACTTCTCAAAATCACTAGGAAAGTGATTTTGATTATTTTTTGTTATGGCGTATGTTGTGGACTATTTTTGAGGCTTATGGTAGTGACCAAATGCGATACGTAGCTTATTAGCTTATTTTCAAGCTTAATATACGTATTTTTGAGTTATTAGACTCACGGCCCAATAAGTCTATTTAAGCCGCGGCTTAATGAGAGGGCTTATTGTGGTCTGGATTATTTTCTACTTATAAGTATATGCTTATATATGTAAATGGACCTTGGTTTTGGACTTCGATCGTATTTTGGACTTATAAATATCTTAATGGACCCTTTGTTGGGTCGTAAAGCCCAATAAGTGATATTTAGGCGTTATGAGAGATTTGTCGGACTTTTAAACGTGGAAATGTATTTACGAAGTGATATTGAACGGTATTTTGGGAAAAACGTTTTAGTAAACGTTAAAGATTGAGATTTTGGAATTTTGTCGAAAAGTGTCTAATTTATTAAAAGTGTTGAAAATAAGGTTTGAAACCTTGGAAAACGTTGTATAAGCGTACAGGTCATGTTGAAATTTCGTAAAAAGTTTATACTTAGAAATTTTCCTAAAAACATGATTTTTGATTTTAAATAATAAAATATTATTTAATTATTTTATTTATTTGATAAATTCACTAAAAGACGAAAAATATATTTTTTCTCGAAACTTCTCTAGTGTGTTTATTATGAGTAAATGTTTCATTTTTAACTGTATGATGATTATTTTGAAGTGATTAAGGTTACCGAATGGACGTGTCGAGATATATTTATAATTATTAATTATAAATATCTACTTATATTACTTATCTATTTTCTCTAAATAGTATAAGTATGTATTATCGGGGAATGAGATTGATATGATTGTGGAAATATGTCATCAACCATCACACCACTAAATTGTTTTGGGTAATTGTACAACGCGTCTAAACTCTATGCATCAAACGTAAAGATTGTTTAGGAATTTGATGATTAAATTGGGACATTAACTGGACTATGTCGTGTGCAGGCGTCGTTTCATTTACTTATGTGATTGAGATTTGGTTGCTAAATACTTGCTTAAGGTGAGTTCTCGTAGCCCCACTTTTTATTGTTTTTCCGTTTAAGGGAAAATGATACTCAAATGTGTTTTGAAATGTTTTGAATTGATCTATGCGAAATGTGGTTTTGTTTTTGGGACAAGATATGTGCTTATAACTCCTATGTGAATATTATATGATGCATGATTGTTTCGATCAGATGGGTACGCCTACCCAGTGTTGTGAGATTATTGGATCGGATGGGTATGCCTACCCAGTATTTGTGTGATTATTGGAGCGGATGGGTACGCCTACCCAGGTTTTTATGTGGTCCTGCCCTAATATTAGTGCTCTAGCTGGTAGGCCCTTTAGGTGCGTAAATAACATATGGTGTTTGACTAGCGGGGATGATATGTCTTGGATTGTTTGCATATATTCACTGTCATATAACACCATTGTCCACTGTTGAAATATTGGCACAACTTTTGGGTTTAAGGTTAAACCTACGAGCTCACCAACATTATAATTGACGTTTTCAAGTATCATTTTTAGGTGAAGTGAAAGAAGAATATTTTGGTGATTGTGATAGGATGCTTAGAAGTATCTAGAGTGGAATTTCGTTTGAAGTCTTGCTTTACTTGTTGTTTGGTTTAGAATTTGGAAGTTTGGCTTAAGTTTTGGATTTTGGATCCCCTGTGTGGGCATTTGAATAATTGTAAGAGATTGTGGATTTTAGTTGTGATTTGGGACATCCCTTGAGTTTGTTCAAGGTTGATGGTCTTCATATCACTTGAAGTTTATGCAATGTAGTTTTCTCTATTTTGTACCTTGTGTTATGATTGATCATTATGTTGCATTCCCAAATTTCCGCCATTGTCAGGGTGTGACAGTGGTGGATGTTGCATGTAGGTAATATATGATGGGTGATCTGGGTGAAAGACTAGATAATTGTAATGATTATGAGAATTTGCCATTAGTACTAAAGAATCATGTGTCTTTGCAAGTCGTGCTGCCCTGAGTTCATTTACCTCCTCCTGATTCATCTTTAAGAAGTCATACAACTAAGTATTGTCTACTTGATGCAAATCCTTTGTCTGACGAACAATAGTGATATGATGTTTCCATTCAGGTTATAGATTGTTGAAAAACTTGAGATTGTTGGCTATCTTTACTGGGAAAAGTTTGTTTCGTTTAAAATCATTTATTAACTTTGAGAAATGATAATAATAAGATTCAACTGATTCCCCATCTGTAAAATTGAACCTTTCCAATTCATTAGCAAGCTTAGCCTTTTTCTCTTGAGCCCCAATATTAGAACCTTTCATCATTTGCTGAACACATAACCATATTTTTTGAGCAGTGTCACAACTATCTACTGTAGCATAGATGTCTTTAGGAAGACCCATAAGAATAGTATGAATTGCTTGATCATCATCTTCCATCTACTTTATTTCCATTTTAGTAAGTTTTTCATCAGTCTGCTCGTGAAAGGTTTCAGCAACAGGAACTTCATGTTTTGGGTCACCAGGTTAAGGAATCATTCGTCTGACATATGGACCATTAATAATGAAATTGTAAAGCAGTTTTCCGTTTGGTTTGCTCTTTGCATAACGAAGAAGACGGCTAGACCATGGAACGTAGTTGTCCTTATTAAGCATACGAGGACGATTTTTAGAACCAACAGCATAAATGTCTTGTTGAGTCAACATTGCAAAACATTTATATATTAAATGATATTATAGTTGAGATTTGTGTAATTGTGATGTTGTTTAAGTGTTCTTAAATTGTGTTTTGGTTGTTACAGGTTAGGTGTTTGCTATTAAATTAGAGTTTACAAGAAAGTTTGGATCAAATTGTTGGATGAACAGTCAAATCAAGGGATTTACTAAGACAAATCGCTGAAAGATTGCCTCAAACCGCTAGATGAAATTGTTAATACAAATAATGTCTAAAAACGTTATTTATATTTTTCGACCTCTCGATGTTTTGAAGATAAAAAAATATAAAAACGTTTACGATAAAAATAAACGTTTACAAATTATTAATCGTAAATTTCCATTTCAAATGTAAATCACTTAAGGTTGTATAAACAAATCATTAAACATGATTAGTGATCAAGAAAATATTTTTCTTAACCATTACATTTTTACAAAAATATTTTTATAAAAATAAATATATACAAAATACTTTTTAAATAAAAGAAATATTTTATTTAAACATAAAAATTCAAATATAGGTTCCCTCCCCCAAATGGAAGCTTCCACACCAGATATAACCTTCCCCACTAAAAGACAAAAAGAGGAGCGTCAGTCTACGGCAGCCCCCTTATAGGCGTGGCGGCCCCCAGATATATCTGGGACCGTCGGCAGTTACCGTTGGGTTTTTCTGCCTATAAATACTGCACTATTTCTAGCTGAAAGACAAACCTCTTTGTACGAATTTTTTCAGTTTTCTTTCTCTCTCTACAAACCTTCTTTCTCTTACTAAATCTCTTGATCACTAACATTGTTTGATCTTGTTTTAAGTGATCCAATCTCTTCTTCTCATCTCTCCTCTCCTCTCTATCAAGTGCAAGAGAAGAACATTCGTATTCGCCAATAAACGAATTATTGTAGTCTAGTGATTTCTCCTTCTTTCTTCTAAGAACCAAATCTCTATCTTGATTATCTTGTGTGGTTGTGTAAATCAGATAGTGTATAAATCTGATAGTGTAGATCTTGTGATTGTGTATTACTTGTAAAGTGGTAGATTGGTTCTAGCTAAGATTAGGACTCGACATTTAGCTTAGTGTCAAAAAATAATGTAAGCGAGATGTAAATGATTTTCTCTGCCTAAAGGGAGTTTGTTGACATAGTGAAATCTTGAGTAGGATACTCGGGGAGTGGAGTAGGGCGAAGAGGAGCTTCGTAGCTGAACCACTATAAATCTTGGTGTCTTGGTTTGATTGTTCCTTCTCTCATCTCTTTATATTGTTGTGATTCTTTCTACTGTTGGTTTAGTTATAACTAGTAGATACATATATTGTTGGTTCATATTTATGGTTGGTTGAACATATACTCGGATCTAACAAATTTTACAAGTAAAATTTTAGAACAATAATTAACTGGTAAACTATTTGACCCCCCCTTCTAGTTTCCATAATTGGTATCAGAAGCTGAGGCCACTCAAGATTTTTAAATTATACTGTATTTTAAAGCTTGGATCAATCTATGAATTCCGACAAATATCTAGAAGGGCAATCCATGCAAAGACCACCACTTTTTAAAGTGATAGTTTTATTTATTGGAAACATAGATTCGAAACATATGTTAAATCAAAAGATCTTGATCTTTGGCATGCTATTACTAACGGTGATTTTCAACCTATTCAACAAAATCTGGAAACCAAATTAGATGAGGTTATCCCTTTTGAAAAATAAAGTGATGATCTTAAAAAGAGGCTTGCGAAAAATAACGAAGCCAAAATGGTTATTTACAATGATTTGCCAAGAAAAGAATATGAAAGAATTTTCATGTGTAATACAGCAAAAGAAATTAAGAAAACTTTGTTAATCACCCATCAAGGTAATAACCAAGTTAAAGATAATCAAGGTAATAATCAATAGACGATTTAGCTCTAGATAATGAATATGACAAACTATGCAAAATGAGTCTAAAAATAATCACAAAGAATAAAGATTAAAAGCCGTTAGAAATAGCTTAGAAAATGAGCTTAGTAAACTAAAAGAAAAATTGTCCACATTCGAGAAAAACAAGGGAGTTGATCTCGAATGTACAAAATGTCAATTGCTTAGAATTAAAATGAAAAACTTAAAGAGGAAGCTATTAAACTAACAAAATTTGAAAAGACTACACATTGCTTAAATAAAATGTTAAGTAATCAAAAACCCTCCAGAGATAAATTAGGTTTGGGATTCAATTCACTTGAAGCATCAACTAGTGGAACTAAAGATATAACATTTGTGAAATCTCAAAAAGAAAAGCCCCCTGGTGGAGGTCCCTTAAATAAGGGGGCCCCCATATAGCAGAGGCGGCCCCCAAAGCAATTATGGGACCGCCAGTCTGTTCACCAGGTTCTGAGAAATCTGTTTCTTTTCAAAAATCTATTTTGGGTCCTAGACCAAAACATATAATGGTAAACAA
>BQNB010146294.1:0-15402 GCA_026074375.1 Tanacetum coccineum
TTGATCCATGGTTGAAATTCAAAATAGCACATTCACTTAAGATATAATAATTGTCGGGAGTGAAAAGTTCACAAGTTGCAAATATGACTAGTGTTAGCATCTATACTGATATTTAACTGTGATTTCGTTTTAAGCTTGGTTTGGATAAGTGAAAAGTCGAGGACGATGAATTTATCCTTTATGGGGCATTCTCGGATCGAAATGCATCTTGTTCTATGATCCCTAACGGTTATGGAAATAACGAAAGTCAGAATATTCTAGGTACTTGCTAAAAAAATGAAAAGTTTTGAAAAATGGGAAATGGGGTGTTTTAAAGCTTGTAATTTCTTAACTCTCCCCACAAAAGTCTTTGCTACTTTTCAAAGATTTAGTTTGGGGAAGTTTTGAGGTATTTGGTTTTAGGGCATTTAATATTGCGTGAGAACACGGCAATCACTTAGTTTGGGGAATTTTGATATGTGAGAAATCACATATCCTTTTTTAAATCCAAAATGGCCCTAAAAATGAACAAATTATGCAAATTATGGTTGTATATTGCTTGTTCTATCATTAGTGATGTGTAGGTACGGATAATGCAAAAATCACAAGAAAACGGTCAAAACCGGACAAACACGGACACAGGAACGAATAGAGTGCACAAGAGCTGGAAGTTTCTAGCAAAAGGTCATCAAAAGTCAACCCTTAGTCAACCATTGGTCAACTCACAAAAGACAAAATTCTCAAAAGACCCAATTAGTCCTCATTGTTAAACAAAATTCATAAATGGTCCTTAAAAAACTAACACCGTTAGTCCTTTTTATATAAAAGGCTAACGGTTGTTATCTTCTTAAGTATAACTCGAGCCTAAAAGATATACACCGGCCTAATTTCTTTATACCCGAGCCCAAGTTAACCCTCCACGCTCCCGGGTCAAACAACGTTATAAAAAAGAAAAGAAAAGGCGTGAAATCCTATTTTTACTATTCATCATCTCTCCCGTTTTACCCTGCATCAAAAACAAAGGGTAAATCCCAATTGGCTACGTGGAACAAAGATTCGAGTGCTATGCTACATGTCAGCAAAAGGAAACGTCACAAAAGAGCTCTCATTGGTCAAGATGTCAAGGGAAACGACACGCGGGCTTACAACAAACACACCAAATGATGGGAAATTTACACTAAATCCTTTGTAAAAGAAGCACAAAGCTTCTGACATACGGAATGTCACGCTGGCAATCCGTGTGCTCACTTATTAATCAAACGGCCTAAAATGAGGATCTAATGATTGCAAGAAATGGACGCATGAGATTAAAAGATCAAGAGGAGCGTTTGAGACCTGGAAGCCTCCTCTCTTGCCTATAAAAGGAGCTCAGTCCTCACTCACATATATAGTTTTTAGTTTTTTGATAGCTTATTTTTATGTAATATTTAGCTTATTGTCTTTTCATTTAAATGTAATTTTCTTCTTTTAAGCTTGTATTCAGTCTTAATATCAATAAAAGTTCAGTTTTCATATTGTTCATTTGTTAATCCCTATTTTTACTTAAATGCATAATGGTTTAAAAAGCTCTTTTATAATCTGACAAAGCTCAATAAGCACTCAAATTCATTCATAAACTTGCTATACTCTCAGTTAAGTTCTCAAAGCTTAACTGAGCATATTTACACTCAAATTTCACCCTAAATTTACCACAGCTTATAATGGAAGGGAAGCCAGATCTGGATGGGCTTCCAGGACCCCACCATCTTATCTTAGGATAAGTTGGAGCTTGTTGATAGCTTATTTGAGCATTTTATAAGCCTTGTTTGAGCAAAGGCAGTTGTAAGTCCTCATTTTCATTTTATAGCTTTAACTTGCATTTTAGCTTAATCCTGCTTATTTCCTGCTTATAGTTGTTTAGAATAGCTTATTAAGTGCTTATAATTGTTGATTGATGGTTATTTAGTTTAATTCTTAGTTTCCATCTCATTTTGTAAGCTTTTGATGTAAAACAGTTCAAAAATACAAAAATAATAGCATAGCTATGTAGCTTATTAATCTGGCTTATTTGATTGCTTATATTTGTTCATTAAGTTTGTTATAAGTTGTTTAATATCTGGTATTTGATTTGTGATCATTAAATCTCATTTTGATAAGCTGAATTTGGATTTAATGATTATAAAGGGGTGTTTGGGACAGTAGGTATAATGGGTGAAAATGGGTTAAAACCTGTTTTGTACTTTTGATGCAATTTTGATTAGGTAAAATTAGTCCTAAAATTCAGTTTGGTTAGGTTTTTAAGTGTTAAATCTCAAAATCAAGGTTTTAAGAGTTCATTGTTTGAATATGTCAAGTTGTAGCTTATTTTAGTTGCTTATTTGATTGTGCTTTAGTTTATTGTGTTTATGTGTTGTTTTTGTGTTCATAAATGTGTTAAAAAAGGGTTAGAAACAAAGCTTTAAAACCTGCAAGTTTTGTTAGAGTTTTTGCCAAAACTGTCAAAAAAGTGCTAAGAGTTGAAAATTTGAGAAAATGCTTTTTCAAATGCTTATTGTTGCTTATTCAGTGGCTCAAAATGCTTTTTGATTGTTGTTATGTGTTCTATGTAGTCAAATTTCAATCTGTTTATAGGTTTTAAGTTCATAATGTTCTATTTGTTTGCTTATTTATAAGCTCAAAAGTAGTGATTTGTCAAGATTTGTGCCATTTTGCTTATTTGGCTTATTTGTGCTTATTTGCTTATTTTCCTAGCTTATTTAGGGTTAGTATAGCTTATTAGGTTAGTTTAAGTCAACTTTAGCTTATTTCCTTTAGAGTAGAGCTTATTTGAGCTTATTTGCATCTTAGTTTAAAATTCTTAAGTTTTATAGCTTTTAAGTAATCTGTCTAATTTAGCTTATTGTAGCTTAAGTTCTTTGCTTATTTTTTCTTGTTTATGCTTATTAGGTATGGTTGAATATATGTGATAGCTTATTTCTCCTTTAGGATTGCTTATTAGTGCTTTAAAAGACCAAACAGTTAGTATTTTTAAGCCTTTAGGATATAAAGGCATTTCTGTCATTTTAAATTGCTTATTTCGTGCTTATTTTTGAGTTTTAAAAAATATTGTCTTCATTAAAGTTGTGTTTTTACAGCTTATTTATAAGCTGAGTTAAAAAGTTTTCAAAGAAAAGCAAAAGGGGAATTGGGGAAGTTGAGGGTGAGCAGGACTCGAACCCTCAACCTCAACCCATTTCAACCCTTTCATACATACACTCTTTACCGCTGCGCCCTTGGGACTTTTTCGTTAAAGTCTCAAGGGCCTTGGTATTTAACACCTTTTTGAGGCCCATTTCCATAAATAAGCCGTAGCTTATTTGTGGCTTTTTAGAGCTTATTCGTTAAGCTGGGACATCCAGCTTATTTTTCCTAGGCCTTTCACATCATTTAGGACTTTTCCTGTTTTTTTTAGAATTTTTCATTAATATTTGTTATTTTTTATCATTTTTCGTAGAATAAATTTTTAGAAAGTAATTTAAAAATAGTAAATTAATTCAGAAAATTACAAAAAAATAGTTTTTAGATTTAGATTAAATACTTTTAGGTTTACAAGCATTAAAATCATGTTCACCACTTTTAGATTTTTATTTTGATTTTTAGCTTCTAAAATTAGTTTTATAAAATAGATTTTTATTATAAAAAGTAGTTAAAAATAGTTTTCTGAGTTTTTATCAAATTTTAGACTTTTCTAAGGTAGAATGTAAATTTTTAGAATTTTTAGGTATTAATTTGCCATTTTTCTAGAATTTTAATAGATTAAATTAGTTTTTAATTAATAAAAAATTATTAAAAAGCCAAAAAAATATAAATCTTTTTTAGAAAATTTTCTTTTGTCATTTTTGAGGTTTACATGCATTAAAATCTTTTTTAGGGTTTTAGCTTGAATTAGTTGATAATTTAGCACGTTTTTAGGATTCCCGTTTTGAGTTTTTAGTTTAATTTTAGTGCCCTTAATTGTTTTTAGTTTACATAGCCTTAATTTTCCCGTAGCTTTAGAAATCCAATATCAATCTTGTCCATTCAAGCTTCGATTCTCAAAATGACTCTCGACTTTCAATTGCATTCCTCGTTGGGGATAACGACCCATGAATCATACTCTCGGATTACTATAATTATGATTTTTTTTATTCCTACCCTCTTATTTTTATATATTATATATTATAAGTATATCTTATATTTATATTTATATATTATATATTATTAAAGCTGTAGATCAGAACCGATCACTCCCCAACGTTTCATGTATCCGAAGTTATTGTTTTCGCATATGTTTTGCATTTGATTCGAACACATGCACGATGAGCTTCTTCCACATTGAGTAAAGCTTGGTTGATGTGGATGATGCTTAACAGAAATCCAAAACACAATTTATAAAGGTAATGAATTTTATAATAATTTGAAAGGTTTACAAGTTTTAAAAGGGAAATAGTACTTGATTTCAAGATATTAAGCAGAAAATAAGTGAATTATAAAACTAAGCTTAGACTAGAACTTCTCGTAACACTATTATTATTTATGTGTGAAATAAATTCCCTCCTATTATAGTGAGGGAGGGGGAAGGATCTGAATGATGCCGCTTATCCATCTTCTATTCTTAGCCCTTGCTTGCCATCTTTATCATATCGAGCCTTGATTCTGAACACGTTCCCATACCATTGATTAATTACTGGGTTTGTCGCCATGAATAGTGGTGTCTAGTGTCGGGTTGCTTCTTTAGAAGATACATGTGGTAATGTTATTCTACATGTTATTTTTGGGTCACTTTTAGTGGAATTCCTTTTATTTTAATTCTTCTTATTAGAGAAATAGCTTTATCTATTTATTGACGTGTGCAGGTGTTTGTTGATCATTGTATGTTGTGTGGTAGGACAATTCGTAGACTATTTGACACTTGTCTGTTGTCTTTCCATAGTGTATCATTTATTAAATCTATATTTTTTCGTGATAACTCTATGTGAGGACTGAGGAATTACCCTGGGTGTGTATGTGTTGGGTAAGAGTGGAGGGAAAAAAATGAAGATGGTAAACAGTATATATGACCCGTTGACCCTGTGTTATAGCTTTGACCATTCATTTGAGGTTTGACTTGGATTGGGTCAAGTTATAAAGGTTTGGGCCTTTGTTATATTTCTTGGGCCAGGATTTAGGATTTATGGGTTAAAAGTTTTAAGGCTTAAAGGGTTTATAGATACAATGTTAATGGGCTGACCCAGCATTTACAAAATGGGTGCGGGTTGGCCATTAGGTGTGATCGCTTTCGACTTCTTCGTTTTCTCGAGCTCATTCCATTCCTGTGCTCGGTTTTGTCTGTCTTTGCTTTATTTTTGTCCTTTTGTGCAATATCCGTTAACTTCAAGACACAATTCACAATACAAATGAATACAATACATTTTTCTGTATTTATTGGTCATTATTGGTCTTTTCAGCTCGTTTTATTAGGTAAAAGGTATGTGTATTTAAGCACATACCAAAATCTCCCATACTAAGCTATTGTCGTGTCCTCACGCAATGTCATAAATACAAACTTAGAAAACCAAAAATTTCAACCCCCTTGGACTAATTACCTCGAAAAGTAGCTAAGTGTTCATCTAAGGGGATTAAGAAATCACTAGTTTTTAAAAGCCCCCCGTTTTCCCATTATTATCATTCGTACATATCATAACTTTACGGAACAAGAAACACTAAAAGGATAAATTCGTCGTCCTTGATTTTTCACCCGCCTCAAACCAAGCATAAAAACGAAATCATTGTTAAATACAAGTTAAGATGCTAACACTACTCATAAATGCTAATTGTGAATGCATAGCTACTTTCCGTTCCCTTATTTCCTAAATCCTCTAAATATTTTATTATTATTATTGGTGACAAATAAATTAATGTCTTATTAATATAAAGTAAACCCAGTTTAGACCACAATTAGTTTGAAATCCTTTCCTAAAGAGACGATGTGGTGAGAATAAGGTCCACATTAAGGTTCTAATTTCGCACGATTTAGGGGTTATCCTTTTTTTTTTTTTTTATATTTTTCATCCGAAAAAAAGCTCACTACGGAGTCTATAGACGATGCTTGATTTAGATAACCCCGGAGTTCAAATTTCGCTTTATTTTATATTTTTACAACATTATTAAAACTCGGTCCTTTAAACAACTGCCAATCGGTATGCGAGCCGACCATGGTATGAGTTCTTATTTCTCTTGCCTCGTGATTCATGACATTTAGATATATTAGAAGGCTGGAACATCGGTTGTGATCCGGCAAGATGCATCAAACTTTTATCAGTCTCGGATTATTACTATGTGCCTTATTTAGAAGACTGCCACATCGGTTGTGAGGCGGCAAGAGACAGTAAACTTTTATCAGCCCACAATTTTTATTATTATAATTATTATTCATACCTCCACCCTTTAAACGACTACCACATCGGTTGTGAGCCGGCAAGAGGTAGTGGTCTTATTTCGGCTTCGGTTTATTACATAACTTATTATTATTAGCCAAATTTCAAGTCCTGTGGTCTTTTAACTACCTAGACAACGGTAGCGAGCCGTCAGGAATCGGTAGCCTATTTCCCCACAACACTGACAAAACCTCGATGTGTACCTTACTTTTACCAGAAGGAATCTTTACGAAGTGATTTAAACTAAGAATCGCAAAAACCTAAAGTAACTTTATTTATTCAACAATTATATAACGTTTATTAAGCTAATGGGAGCAAAAAGTCACAATTAACCTCTATGAGCTCTAAAGAGATCCAACTACTCTATGTTTAGCATCTAACTTATATAAAACTCTATAATTTTTTGTTCTTCGCAAATTTAAAATCTTTAATAAAAAGATCCCGGGGATCTTAGTCTAAAGAACAAGCTCTGATATTTTAAAAGTTAACATGGAAACTTGCAAACTCTTGGCTTTTTAAAGCTAGAATTTGCATTTTAAAGCTTCTTGTATAAAAGACTAGCAAAAGCTTAAATTTATATAAGTTAAAGGGCAAGCTAGAGCGCAACATGCTCGATCAAGTCAAAATTTATTCCTTAAAAAGACAATACTTTGTGTCAAAACACTTATTCTATTTTTAAATTTTGGCATATTTTGCTATTTTTGATGGAAAAACGGGGTTACGTGAATACAAGACAAATGCAAGTAAGATCGAATCGAAAGATCCCCCCATACTAGAGCTACACATTGTCCTCAATGTGAGACTGTCACCCCCATACTAATTTCAAGGTAATCCAATATTAAGGGTCTCTACGCAACTCTAAGACGTTTATTAAATTTTGTAATAGCTAAACGTTTAAATCAATAACATCTAGGATATCGGATTTCCATATATGCGAGGATTGAAGATCAAGTGGACGATGACCGCCCCGAAACCACGAGCACGGAGTTTCATAATCGGCCCTTCTAAGGACATAAAACACAAAAATGAATCACAGAGAAAAGGAGAGGCTGAGCCTCCCACATCACACTTACTTCATTAAGTATTCATTTACTAACTATATACTACTAAGGATAAGCATGGGTTGCCACCCACGAAGCGTTTTTTTTGTTAAGTGTCTTGAGCTGACTCGATCCCCCCATAATGAGTCTGGTAATGAGGATAGAAATGGAGAAATGGGACATCTGAGATAGGAATGTCCCCTCCATAAATCATCATCGGGATCTCAGAAAAATCAGAAGTGATTTTACCCCGATGAGATAAGAGATTAGAAGAAAGAATACCAGGATTGAAAACTTTGTCCTTATTTTCGGATGAAAATGGAAGTAAAGTCTCAATTACTGGAGAAAAAGAAAGGTTGGGCTGGGTGGGTAAAATACAAGGCATAAAAACATGAAGTTCAGAGATATCATCCACCACTTTAGTAAAAACTCCCGTATCAGGCACAATATCAAAGTAAATTCCATCATCCGGTGGTTCCGTAGGAGGTTGAGGGGATGATGGAAAATAATCACGATCAAAGTGAAATGACTCATTTTCAGGAAGGGAAAGGGAATCATTGCTAGGCAATTCTTCAAGAAAACGAATATCCCCTTCCGAGTCATAGTCGTCATTCTCAATACCCAGTGGTATCGAGTCATCCGGATCAAGAAATAAATCGATCTCCTCCATAAGAGACTTCACTTATCCAAGGTGATAGGAGATGGGGACGGAAGACTCGATTGTAGCATCGGAAATCTCAGAATTAAGTTCTTTCGGAGGGTGAGGAGATGAATCATAACAACCCAATTTAATCATATGGGACTGGATTTTCTTCCTCAGGATCAAAGTCGGGTTTTATTAATTTCCGGTGGATCAAATTGATATTGAGCGCGTTCACCCGGTGAACTCCTCGGAGAAGAGATCGATCTTTAGGGGAAGAAAACTATCGAAGTATCTCGGTTAAGCAAAGATTCTATAAGATTAGACTCGACATTAAAGTGATGCGGATCTATCTTAGTAGAAATGATTTCTTCATTAAATTTTCTTTCAAAACGTCCTTATCAAAAAGGGACTCGTCATCACTAAAGTTGAAATCATCGTTAGAATCAAAGAGAGGATTCGAGAAAGTCATAAAACTCGGAGAAGAATAATCACAAACGGGCACATCACACTCACTTTCGATATCGAAAAAATCATCGGACTCACTTGGGATTGGGATAAGGCTCTCAACACTAGACTTTATTACTTTGTCCGATTCTGTTTTCGGAATAGTGTCAAGATGCTCATCCTCCATTATGAGAGAGTCCATAATCAGTAAGTCGGGTGTGATTGCATCAGTTGGAGGAATTTCAGGTATATTATTCAAAGGAATAGTGATCTTCTTGTAAGTAAGTTTAAAACTATCCAAAAACTCTGGAGTACGAGTTCTATGATCCGCTGCCTTCTCTGCGATATTTTTTTCTTCCTGCTTTTCCTTAACTTTTTGTTGAATTATCAACTCACACCAAGTTTGCATAGTATCAAGAGCTTTTTGATCTCTAATATCGTGGAAGGATTGTCTAAGAAACTCATACGTGGATCATAATTGTTGAAAGAATTCGGATTAACGTATGAATTGCATTTTGAACAAAATCCATTCTCGTGCTTACTTCCACATATCTCACAATAACACCGGTGACAACAATATTGATCTTCATCCATCCGTATTTTACAGTAAAAACAATGACGATAGTCACGATAGTCGCGTAACGCCATAAGAATTAAACAATATAGAGGGATAAGAAAAAAGAATTAAACGGATAAGAGGATAGAGAAGAATATTTTTAGATTGTTAAAATAATACATAAGGAAAAGAAATAATAAAAATAAGAAAGTAAAATATTTTTGGTAACCGAAAGTCAAACGTGCACGGAAGCTCTCTAGAAAACGCACAAAGAAGCGGAGGAGCGGGTAAGCACGAGGCTTTTAAAAACCTTCTCCTTTTGGGTTGAAGTTCATAGGATCGACCCTCCTTATACCTCTCTTATAGTTTGTTAACTAAAGATGAGCCGAAATGACAATTAACAAAAGGTTAATTTTTATATTAAAATAAAAGAAAATAAAAATAGAAGTGTAAAATATTTTTGTATTTTTATAATTTTATAAAAAGAAAATATTCACAATTGAAAAATGATAACTTCACGAGGAAGGGTGTTCAAAAACTAATCTTCAAACTAAAACACGATAATCGCACACACCTCCTCGGCAACGACGCCAAAAAATGATTCTTAATATAATAGGATATATAATATATACCTAAAATACCCAATTATCAATAATAGTATAAGATAAGTATTCCGTGAGGATTCTAGAAGATTACTTTTATCCAAAGTAAAATTCAAAACCTTCCCGAGTCGTATCCCGACGAGGTGCGAATTGAGAATCGGTTAAGTTTGTGATCGCGTGATTGAATATTTTAAGATTTTGATTTGGTTTCCTATTTCTAACAAATATAATGCACAAACACGTAAAAACAAGCAAACATTAAAGGCAATTAAAGATATGGGCTAAAAACGCTAACGGGATTCTAATAAACGCGACTTAAAACCTAAATTATCAAAATTTAACCCTAAAAATGTTTTTTTTATTTTTTATAAATCCTAAATGACTAAAAATAATTTTCAAAAAAAGAATTATATTTTTTTGGTTTTTATTTTATTTATTATGAATTCAAAATAGATTAAATCTAAATTAATTATAAAAAATAGAAAACTAATTATAAAAAAACTGGAAAATTTACTAAAAGTACTTTGAATTATAAAGATTCTAAGAAAAATGAAAACTGGAAAAGTTGCTTAAGGAATAAGCAGTTAATAAGCAAAACGATTTAATAAGCAAAACTGTTAAAAGACCTTAAGTATTTAATGTTGCAAGACATAATTGAAAAAGTCCCAAGGGCAGTTGGTGTTGAGTGTGTGTGTTAAATATGTTGGCCATATAAGGGGGGGAAGGTCACAGGTTCGAACCTGTAGCTTTCCTTTTGGCATAAATTTTATTTTTGAAATCTTTTTGCACAAACTTAAAGAACTAATGAAAATAAGCACTTTTTATAACTGAAACTTTTTATCCTAGAAAAAGTCAAAGGGAGGGAAGGAACTGACTTTTTCTAACTCGGAATGAATTGGAAAGCTCAGAAAAAGCTTTTGAAAATGACAGAAGTTCCTTTTAAGCTTTTATGAAATATAACTAAAACTGTTTTGAACATTTAGAACAAAATAAGCAGTGAAAAACCTAATAAGCTGAAAAATATTATCTTCCTATACCTAATAAGCTAAGGTGACTAAATTTTAGCACACAAAATAAGCTGATAAGCTCATTAAGACCTAAAATAGTTTGCTCAACTATTGGACTTAAAGGGAATTTAGACAGCCTTTTGGCATAACTTTTGACACATAAATAAGCTTTAATAAGCTTAAGCCATATCTTAAAATCCTAAAACAGATAAAGTTCCATAACCAAATAACCCAAATAAGCAAGAAATTCGAATTTTAAACCACAAAATAAGCTAGAAAAAAAGTTTTTTAGAAAGGCTAGTATATACTTATTGAAATCAGTATGTACTGACTTTTATTTTTTTAGAAAATGGCTACTTTAAACCCTAAAATTAAGCTAGAATACGTTGTTTAAAATCCTTAAAATACAAAAACAGATTAAACATGTTATCTAATGAGCTTATTTTATCACTATCGGACTTTGAATTAAACTTAATCTACTCTAATTAAGCTAAAGAAAACTAACTTTTTAAAACTTGAACATAGACTTGTTGATAAAGGCAGAATTTGACTAGAACAAAAAGCACAAATGTACACAAGATCTCATATCCTTTATTTATGTCTAACTGCATATCTAACTAAAAACAAGCATCAAAAAGACACAAACTAGCACATAATTCAAAACTAAACATAAGCAAGATGCTTAATTTCACAAGAGAATTCTACATATTCCAAAAAAAGAGAAAAAAAAAAAAAAATAAAACTAAAAATATAACCTTGGAACTATAAACCCAAAAATTTTAAGATTTACAACTTTAAACATGCTAATATAAACTGCTTATTACACTTAGTTCAGTGCTTATCAAAACTTGAATTAAGAGACACAAGCAATCAACCATACTAGCCAAGGTAGTAAATAGCTTAAGCCAAACACCCCTTAATACGTTTGAAAACATTTTAAAGCTAAA
Organism: Tanacetum coccineum; assembly: GCA_026074375.1. Lineage (NCBI taxonomy): Eukaryota > Viridiplantae > Streptophyta > Magnoliopsida > Asterales > Asteraceae > Tanacetum > Tanacetum coccineum. The sequence continues at coordinate 11,632 of BQNB010146294.1, forward strand.
ACAGTTTTTCAAAAAGTTGAGCTGCTAAAACGTAAAATAAACAAATAAGATATGATATATTAATAACTTTCTTATGCAAATTTGACCACAAACAACGCAAACAAATCAAAAGCTAATCCAATAAGCATTTTTATACTAAAAACAAGTGCGATTTAAGCAAAAACATAAACTAATAGATTCTAAACTATAAGCTATAATTTAAAGCAATAATAAGCCTAAGTAAACAGTAATAAATAAGAATAAATCAACTAACTACATATAAATAAGCAGGAATAAGCAAATGTAGAAATTAAGCTATAAGAGAGAAATTGCAAGTATACAATTGACCCCGCTCAAACAAGGATCAAATAAGCTTTGTAAAGCAGATCTTAACAAGCTCCAAGCTGTTGAAAACCAAGCTGGTGAGTGTCCTAATAAGCCCATCCACAATTGACTATCATCCATTATATAATGAGGTATATTTAGGAGAGATTTGAGGTTAATACTAAGCTCAGTTTAGCTTTTGAGGGCTAAACTGAGTATAAGATAGCTTAATTGAGCTTATTTAAGTGATAACACTAAACGTTGCTTAATAAAAGTTCATTAAGTAAAACAGAATTGAAGAGAACAATTGAAATAAGCTGATAATTTTATTAAAACTCAAACGTTTACAAGCTTTTAAGAGTAAAAATGCATTAAAAAGAACAATAAGATAAAAATTACATTAATAAGCTAAAATTAAGCTAAATCTACTATTTCCTACTCCTAGATATACTTTTCTATGTATGAACTCTGCTATTTATAGCTAAAAGGAGGAGCTTCTAGGCCTTTGAGCGTCCTCAATGCTTGATCATAACCCTTGATTCCAAACCGCCTTAAAACATTTGATCTTGGCCCTTGAATTGATTCCACGTATCATAGCCAATGAGAAAACAAGGGATTGTCAGTGTGGCATTCCTTTGATGTGACAGGTTGTCAGGTTCTAGAAGGAGTGTGAGGTGTGGGGTGAGTGGTTATTACCTTGGTTCGTGTGAGGTGAAAAATAGAGGGAAGGGTGAGGATGATGTACAGTAATTTTGAATCGGGTGTATAGGTTTTGACCATTGACTCGGTAAAAGGGGGGTTGAATTAGGCTTATGGTGTTTGGGCCAGAGTAAAGGTTATAGGGTTAACGGGTGTTAAGGATTATAAGTGTGTTGTTAGGTTTAGGACTAATGGTGAAATTCTATAAGGACTAACGGTATAATATTATAAGGACTAACGGTGAGAATGTTTTAGGGTTTCATTTAGGTTAAAGGTTTAATGGGATTAGATTTTGTTAAGATTCAAGATAAATTCGCCTTCGGCTTCGATTTCTTGTACTCTTTCCATTCACGTGCTCGGTTTTGTCCATTTTGCTTCGTTTTTGTCCTTTTGTGCAATATCTGTTACCTGCAAGACACAATTTACAATACAAACGAATATAATGCATTTTTCTGTATTTATAGTCATTATTGGTCTTTTTAGCTTGTTTTAGTAGGTAAAAGGTATGTGTATTCAAGCACATATCAGCACCCCACGGGTTTGGGTTTTGTTCGTTTAAGTCCCTTGGTTTCGTATTTTAAATATTCGTTATACTTTATTAAACAATTAACGGTAAATAACGATTATTTAAATATTGTCTTGAAGTAAAACGTTCTCTAAGTGTTTAACGCGTGTGCCCCCAATAAGCTCACGTATTTCTAACGTATAACTTGCGGAACCGACTACCATTTTTCAACAGCTCCAACTTGGGAGGTGGAGTAGCGGGATACATATATACTGATAATTGGCAACGTCTAGCAAACACACACAATTACCTTTAGATTAGAAATACTTGAGATAATAGTTTCAAGAACAATCTCAGCTTATTAATGGTTAGGTTATTTCTTGCTTTAATCATCATCCCTTTGTTCTAGATACCCTTAAACCATGGATATGGATCCTAACTCATTCCATATAGTTTAAATTATGTTTCTCGTTATAGAAATAATTCAGAAAGAATCATCTTAGATTATCCTTTGGGTACGACCATACAATTATCTGATTAATTCTGGAAAGGGCCTATAGTATCATACTGCACATATCAAGTGGAGGAACAAATTCTTTGTTGACTACAAGTGTTGTGAATGCTGCTTCACGTCACATCCAAGAATAGCCTTTATGACTACCTTATTTAGGATAGCGTTTGACTTAGACTCAAAAAGTGATATCCACACATGCAGAACTTGCTTGTATCTCAAGTCTAAGGATGACTTTTAAACCATTTTCAACATTTACTCATGACGAAGATCCAAAAGTAAATATTCGAAGGTGGGGTATCCAATATGCATCCCTTGTGAATACACGTGAGTTTGGAGGGAACAATCCATATATTCAAAGAATTTAACCAACACTCACATATGCCTTACATAACAATATTCCCATATTATTAACCGACAATGGATATATTTAGAATGATAAATCATTCAAGGATTAAACATGAAAATATAGAATAACTGTTATTATACAATTGAAAAACAAATATCAAGTATCTTCATTCATCAGAAAGTAAAAACTGTCTTACAATTCTAAATTATCCAAATACTAATAAACACAGATTTACATGAGACTACTAGCTGGTATCATTCCTATTTTCTCAGTCAATTCAGAATGTTTAGGAAATGCTAAAGCCTTTGTAAAGGGATCAGCTAAGTTGTCATCTGTGTCAACGTTTTCTATCCTCACATCACCTATTTCTATGGTTTCTCGAAGATAGTGAACTTTTATGCGAAAATGTCTTGAACCATTAGTGACTCCATGATCTTTTGCTATTGCTATGGCTCTAGTATTATCACAATACATATTTATGGGTTCTTCAATTATGGGAACAACACCAAGCCCAGAAATGAATTTACGAATCCATACAGCCTCTTTCAATGCATCAAACGCAACGATATATTCAACATCTGCAGATGAAGTAGCAAAGATACTTTGCTTTGTGCTTTTCCAGTCAACAACACGTCCATTTAAAACGAACACATATCCAGTCTAAGACTTCATGTCATCAGCATCCATCAGATATTCGGCATCAGTGTAGCAAGAAACCCTGAGCTCTCATTTCAAATCACCTCCGTAAATAAGAAACATGTCTTTAGTATTGCGAAGATACTTCAGAATGTTCTTAACAGCAGTCCAGTGATCATCGCCTGGATTCTGTTGAAATCGACTTGTTATGTTCTGTGCGAACGCAACATCAGGACGAGTACAACTCACAGCATACATAATCGATCCAACAGCCGAAGCATATGGGATATTTTGCATGCGCCGAATTTCAGAAGGTGTTGAAGCACCTTGAGATTTACTAAATTTAAGCTTTTCTTGCATTGGGATAGTGCCACGTTTAGAATTCTCCATATAAAATCTTTTCAAGATTTTCTCAATGTAAGCGCTTTGACATAATCGAATTAATCACTTTGATCTATCTCGGTAGATCTTGATTCCAAGAATACATGCAGCTTCTCCTAAATCTTTCATAGCAAAACATCTTCCAAGGTAGGATTTTACATCTTGTAACATTGGAATATTGTTTCCCATGATTAATATGTCATTGACATACAAGATTAGGAAAGTGACATAACTCCCACTAGCTTTAACATATACACATGGCTCATCTTGATTTTGATTGAATCCAAATTTCTTGATTTCATCATCAAAACATTTATTCCATTGCCTAGATGCTTGCTTTAGTCCATAAATGGAACATTTCAGCTTGCATACTCGGTTTGGATATTT
>BQNB010146296.1:0-16596 GCA_026074375.1 Tanacetum coccineum
GCTCTTTTTCTCCTTTGAAAATTGACTTTTGTGGTTTAGGTATCGAGAATATGATTTAGCACACTTAAAACTCGTTTTTGAGTTTTCTATTTATAAGGTCTGGAAGTCGGTTGGATACGGCGTATCCATGTATTGGATACGGCGTATTAGGGATTTCTTGGAGTAGGGACCACGTTTGATATCTTCCAGAATATTATATTGATTCCATATCTTGAATACGGCGTATTGAGTCCTTTGGATACGGCGTACTGATCTTTAATATTCTGTGGTCTTTGGTGAGTGCAGGCACGGATACGCCGTATCTTCCTTGATGGATACGGCGTATTGGTCTTCAGAACAATAATCTTCAAAATATCTTCATTTAAGCTCCAGAATGCGCGCCTTTTGCTAAGTTTCACCAATTACTCCATAATTACTGCAATTCTCAAATATAAACAATTAAGTAACAATTCTTTGCAATAACTATATAAAATGGGTTAATATTGTGGGATAAATGATGCTATAAAATAGACGTTATTTGATGTCATCACCCATATGTATGGTACCCTTTAAGTATCTAAAGATCCTTTTAACATCTTTGAGGTGCTTTTCTGTTGGTCTTGCTTGATAACGTGTACAGTAACATACTGCTTGCACTATGTCTGGTCTACTAGAAGTCAGATACATGAGTGACCTGATCATACTATAGTATTTTGTTTGGTCAATGGGTGTACCACTCAAGTCTGCATCCAGTTTAGGTTTAGTTGCCAATGGTGTACCAAGGCTTTCACATCTTTCCATACCATGCTTTTTGAGTATTTCGAAAGCGTACTTAGCCTTGTTGATAAAGATACCTCGTGGGGATTGGTGGATCTGAAGTCCTAAAAAGAATTTTATTTCCCCTATTAAAGACATCTCAAATCTACTATGCATTAATTTTTCAAATCTTTTAGAGAATTTTGGGTTTATAGACCCAAAAATAATGTCATCAACGTAAATTTGTACAAGTAGAATGTCCTCCCCGTATCTTATCATGAATAAAGTTGGGTCAATAGTACCTTTAGTAAAACCTTTAGACCTCAGAAAATTTGAGTTCATCTTACCAGACTCTTGGAGCTTGCTTTAATAAATATAGAGCTTTCCTTGTACGGTAAACTTTTTCTGGATGATCAAGATCAACGAATCCATCTGGTTGTGCAACATAAACCTCCTCCTTCATTGGACCATTAAGAAAATCCGTTTTCACGTCCATCTGGTAGATTGGAAATGATTTGTGTGCAGCATAGGCGACGAAAATCCGAACAGCTTCCAAGCGAGAAACTGGAGCAAAAGATTCCTCAAAATCAATACCCTCTTCCTGTGCATACCCCTTAGTTACAAGTCATGCCTTATTACGAATAACATTTTGATCTTCAACCTTTTTGTTCTTACATATCCACTTTAGTTTGATGACAGTCTTTCGAAAGGGTTTGTCGACGAGTTCCTAGACTTGTAGTCTGTCGAACTGATGAAGCTCATCCTGCATTGCCTCGATCCATGCGGAATCAGCCATTTCCTCCTTAATGTTTTGCGGTTCAGCATTACTCACGGTGAGCGCGAACATACACATTTCTGGATCAGTTGCAAGTTGTCGTCTGGTTTGCACTGGCTTGGATGGATTTCCACAAACTTGTTCTAACGGGTGATCTTTAGTCCATCGGTGTTTAGATTGATGACGTTGGTATAATGTATGCATGTTTGACGAATCAACATAGCGAGTAGATGACTATGCTTCTTCACGTACCGGTGTACTAAAGATGTTGTAAAATTCGTTGTCGTCAATTTATGCATCTGCTGCTTGATCATTGTTGTTTTCCTCAGCATTGACATTTGTTGTTGGAGTGATCGGTTTTTTTGTAGGTTGAATATTTTCTGTAGGTTGTGTGTCTTGTTGTTTAGAATTATCAGAGAGAGCGAAAGACTTTGACACACTTTGATTGCTTGCAGTGGAGTATTCTTTGAACAAAGGACTGTATAAAAATTCCAACTTTTGTAATGATGGAGAATTTGTGTCTGTTGGAGGAGAAACATTCGGAACCAACGTTGAACTTGAAGGTTCATTGTTATGGTCATGAGTTTTGAGGCTTGAACTGTTATGATCAAACGTCATCTCGGTTCATTTAGAACTCGAATTTTGTAGTTGGCTGACGCGCTTTGATAATTCCTTGATTTCATCAAAGTTGATATAAATGGATTTAACTATCGATCAGGTTCTCTTGTTATAGACTTTATATCCCTTTGACGTTGTAGAACATCCCACAAAAATGCACGGATCCCCTTTTTCTTTCATCCTGTCGAGGTTTTCACCATCTCGGGTTATGTAACAAGTGCAACCAAAGATGTAAAGGTGTTTAAGGGAAGGTTTTATGCCATTAAGATTGCTATGAGTGTTTTTTCATGTCTGTGGGATGATGAGAGATTCTCCAACTGAGTGTAACATGCGGTTGCTATAGCTTCAGCCCAAAAGAATAAAGGAAGTTTAGAGGCCGAGAGCATCGTTCGAGCAGCCTCAACAAGAGTACGGTTTCGTATTTTGACAATGCCGTTCTGTTCCAGTGTTCGAGGAGTTGAAGTTTAATGTTCAACACCTTCTTTAAAATAAGCATGGAGTGTCTTATTTAAGAACTATGTGCCTCTGTCAGTTCGAACAGTAATCACTTAAGCTTGAAGATTATGCTGAATCATCTTGAGAAAGGTCTTTTAAGTACAATCTGGTGTTTCTCCTTTTCATAGAAAGAAGAGAGTCCAAGTGTATCGAGAAAAAAAAAATATCATCAACGATCATCAAATGTATTTTCTTTCCATTTATACTTTCAATCCGCATTGGACTACATAAGTCCATATGAAGCAAATTTAACCGTCCTTTAGAATTTGGAACAGTTTTTGTCTTGAAAGTGCTTAACTTTTCTTTACTCAATTCACAAGATGAACACAGTTAATCTTTGACATATTTCATCTTTGGTAAGCCGTTCACAATATCCTTCTTAGAAAGCAAGTTGATGGTGTCAAAATTAAGATGAGAAAGTCTTCGATGCCATAACCATGCTTGAGTTGGTGAAGCTTTTGCCAGAAAATAGATTAGAGTTGGTGAAGATGTCTCTTGAAGAGAGATTGTATAGAGATCAGATCCACGATTACCCGAAAGTAGGTCATTTCCCTAAAGATCTCTCACGAAGCAAGTAGATTTCCTGAATGCAACCTCTAAATCTGCATCACAAAATTGACCAACCGAGAAGAGATTGTGATTAAGGCCTTCGACATAATAAACCCTCTTGATCATGATATTTCCTTGAACCAAATCTACATGACCAAGAATCGATGCAAATTGATCATTCCCGAACCATACAGTACCTAGAAATTTTTCAACAAAATTGCACAACAGCTTGAGATTTCCCGTCATGTGCTTTGTGCATCCAGAGTCAACAATGAATAGGATGAGTTGCACAATCTGCATGAGAATTAGAGGATGATGGAACATTTAACAAAGTGGATCCTAAAGTATTTGTGAGTTTCAAGACATTAGTTATCCTGGATGCATTATCTATGGTGGGACTAATACTTGTGTTCACATCATCTTTCCTAACTTTAGGCACCCGTTGCATTTTTGTCTTGGAAACCCATTTATATCCTGATGGGCATTGTTTTTCTATCCACCATTTCTATGCCTTACTAGTTTTCTCATAAAGCATCCTATAGTAACTCTTGGAGTTCTGGATAGTGGAGTCTTGATAACATCAAATATTTAATACTTTTTAGTGTCAAATTACCCCCTATATTACTTGCAAATGTTTCACTAATGCTCGAAAATAAGATATTTTCTATTATTTTATAGTTTCCAGGTTAAATGCAGGAAAGTGACAAGAAACAAGGGAAAAAGGACTTAAAGTGTAAATTCTGAAGAATGTTACGGCGTAACACCAAAAATGGTTACACCGTAACATAAATTAAGCAAGTACGAAGATCAAGGACAAGGTTACGGCGTAACACCATATCTGGTTATGCTGTAACCATATATTTGGAAGGAAATCTTGACAAAGTTAGAGTTACGGCATAACACCATATCCAGTTACGCCGTAACCATGAAGATCTATAAATATGGAAGGAAGATCACTTACTTATGGACATTATTTGAAGGTTACGGTGTAACACCATATCTGGTTACGCCGTAACAACTTCTTAAATATGGAATGCCGTGTAAGAAGGTTACGACGAAACACCTTTATTGGTTGCGCCGTAACAGGTTCAATACCTATAAATAGAGGCCTCATTCAAGCTATTCCGACATCACTTCCTCACAGCCAATTGGAGAGGCGACAAAGGCTTCCAACCTTTGAATAATTCCACCTAGAGTCCAAGGGAGATCACACTTTACTTACTTTTTGTATTTAATCGTTCAAATACGAATACTGTAAGAATTACGAGTTTTCAATCTATGATTTCTTCTATTTCTTGTTGTGTTTCCGTTACCATGATGGCCTAGTTATGTAGTTACTGTTGTTATTATGTTTGTTTCTTGTTAGATTATGGTTTCATTAGATATTCCTTGACTATCGTGTAACCCTGGGTTTTGGTAGTACGGGTGATTCGAAAGATATGGAGGAAGAGGTTGAATACATGACCGACAATGTAGTAGTCATGACTGAGCAAGAGGAAAGTAACCATGTGTATACTTAGAACATTCAACACTTTGAAGAAAAGGATGATGTTGACGAATGGTTGAACACTGAAATAACAAAACACATGAGTATGCATGGAGTGGAGAACATGAAGGATGCCTTAATTAGCATAATCAAGTCCATTAGATAGGAAATGAAAGATGGTATCATGAAAAGGAAAGTTGAAACCTCGACAGCCAGTGATGAAGTATCATCCATCGCTAGTAATGAAGTGGAAAAAGCATATGACAACACTCCACCTTGTAGGTTACCCAAAGAACTAAGCCCAGGAAGTTTTATTCTTCCTTTCAATATTAATAACCATAATGTTTATGCTACTGCCACATTAGATGCTAAGGATAATTTCATGCCACAAAGAGTTTATGAATATCTAGGTTTAGATAAACTCAGAGATACAAGCACCTTAGAAAATACGACAGGAACTAATGAGCACTTAGGAACTGTCAATATTTTGGTAAAATTTCGGGAGTCAGAATTTCCGTGTAATTTCATTATTAAAATGGCTGAAGATGTTATAATCTTAGGAAGACCATTCCTTGAATCAACTCGTGCCAAAATTGATATTTTCAATGAAGAAATTTCATTTGAAATAGGCAATAAGAAATTTAAATTCAACATAGATTCTTACCAAAGCATGGAGAAAATTTACATGGTAGACATTGCACAAGATGAGGAAACCTTTAATCCTCTTGAAATTTGAATATACTTATTCTCGTATGAATCCCCCACGTGCCTAGAGTTTGAACAAAGAATTAGGTCATATGGCACTCCTAACCCACAGGATGAAATAGCAAAACCAATTAGTTTTTCACCAGATGGAAGAGGATTAGTTAAGAGATGGCATGTATGCAAACCCATACATGTAACCTATGGTGATGGAAGTGGTGAAGATTGTGGGATGTGGCCGACATTTGACCTTGACTAAAAATTTTGCTTTGGATATAATGAAGTCTTCGAGGTAAACGAGCAGGGGTCACTTAGGATGTGGATATGTTTTCGTGATTATAAAAGATGAACCGTGAAAGGGAGTTACATGGGATTTGCTGACTTTCTTCAAGTTCGTTATGGACAACAGAATATCGATGATACAACACGGGAACGAAGGTATTACGAATGGGTAGCCCAAAACTATGAGTTTAGTAAACATCGGACCCTTACATCAACAAACTTAAACGATCATTACCCTTACAATACAAACGATCCAATACCAACACCATGATCATTCTAAAAAATGGCACGATTGAACAACAAGCAGGAATATCAGAAGCAATAATAGCAAGGATGGACTAGATGATTTGGTAAATAAGTTGGACAACCTGGAACGAGACATGAAGAAGCTAAAGGAAAGTGTTCATGCAATCCAGGTTGGTTGCCCAATTTGCGATGAATCTCACCTCGATAAGGATTGTCCCCTCAACGAGGAAGTTAAACAAGTTGAAGAGGTCGTATATGGAGAATTCGGACGAACAACACCCTTTGAAAAGAAAAATAAGGAAAGTTTTCATGTAGGTACCACCAGGATACTACACTAAGATGTGATACACCTCACCAAATGACAAAAGAGGCAAAGCCTAAAAGAAATATGAGCTAAGGCATCAAGAGAATCTTCATGAAAGACGTACTGAAATGGAGGTGGATAAGAAGCTTTAAGACAAAAAAAAAAAAAAAAAATGCTAGAGGATTAATACTAGGAACCAAAGCGCCTAGCTAAAAAATTTAGAAATCCACATTGAACAATTGTCTAAGGAAATTCATTCTGATAAAATCCTTAATTCATCCTCAGAACAAATTAAATTAGTCACTTCTGATCAAGAAACATCTGGGCTCAACAAACTTCATGGAGTGTCTTTCATATCGGGACCTAAAAGTAATACTCCTAATGTTTTATAGCACCAACTACCACCTAAAGAGTTAAATCCAGGAAGCTTCACACTCCCCTGCACGATCGGTAAATTTCATTTTTATGCCATGGCTGACCTAGGTGCTAGTATTAATGTAATGCCTAGGAGTATATTTGAACACTTACATCTTACAAATCTTAAGAAAACAAATATGCTTTGTGAAATGGTAGATATGTATAAAAAGGCACCCTTAGGAATAGTTGAAAACGTTCTGGTTAAGATTGATAAATTCTTATTCCCTGCTGATTTTGTAATCCTATACAACACCCCTTCTGAAACTACAATTTTAGGGAGACCATTTTTTACTACCATTCATGTGGAAATAGATGTCTTCGCTGGAAAAATATCTTTGGGAATTAATAAAGATAGAATAAGCTTTGATACAATGAGAAAAGAATATAATTATATGAATCCTAGTGAAAAAATTTTCATGGTTAGACCCCAATCCCCTGGCTAGTGTAGAAATCAAATTGAATGTACGAAGAGACAGACAACTAGGTCAATAGGTCCCCTAACTTTTATGATCGGATCCTAAGAAAAAAAAAAAATAAATGGGAAAATTAATTTAGATGAGAATGTTCCTAGAGCACACTTTTGTAACCCTATAAAACAAAATATCAAGGAACAAACCAAAATGTGTCCATCATGTGACACCGACAAAAAAATGTGTGATGGTGGGGTAGAAATATGTAGGGTATCTAAAACTAGGAATTTAAGGTTTTGGTACTGCAACTATAATAATGAGAGAATAAATACAAAAGTAAAAGGGTTATCCTTCCGGATTCCTTTTAGCCAAAAATAAATTAAAAATAAAAGAAAAAAAAAAAAAAATACGGAAAAAGCCAAACCAATGCCTTAGTTTGGGATAATTAATACGCTGAATGGTGTGATATTAGTCCCTCATCTGAAGCCTCTTCTCAAGAATCAAACAAACCAAGACCTAGAGATTATACCTTTAGGGAATGGACATTAATCAAGGTCGGGTATACAGACATTAGTAAACCTGTAAAAAGGGCATTATTAAAAGTATGGTTGATTGATTGTTTCCAAGATGACTCGGCTATTGTAAATAACCCAACCCATAGGAGCTTTGATGATTACAAGTGGGAATCCAATTTATAAATCGATAAGCTAGCAGATGAGTACGAACTTGGAATAGGGAAGAAGGGACACATTCTCGATAACATATGAGAATATTGTAACTAAGTGCATAATAAAAATTATAAGTGGCCTAATTATGAGTTCAAAAATGAAGAGTGTGAGGAAATAGGAATAGAGGACAAAGACTTTCATCCACTAGAAGTACAAGTAGAAACTTTCGAGGTTAAGAAATACTCATTTGAAGGTGGACAAAGTTTCATCTGTGTTACCAAAGACTTGGCTAATATTTTACCTCATGGAAGGAAGAACGGATCTAAATTTGAGAAAATTATCCGAAAGGAAATAGAAAACAACAAAACGTAGGATGGGAATGAGTCTAACTTAAAGACTCGTTAATAAACAAAAGTGCTTGTCGGGAGACAACTCGTCCTTTATTTAATGAAATTTCCTTTTTACATTAGTTGGTTTGCATGTTTCTTACTTTGTTTTGCAGAATCCAAAAGCTAAGAGGTAATTATCGAGACCGGCTCGACTCATAATCATGTGGTAACTTTGTTGAATCTACAGCAGCTACGGCGTAACAACTTTAGTTTACGCCGTAACTACTGCAGTTACGACGTAACCCATTTACTGGTTACGCCTTAACACCTTAAAACTTAAAATTTTTACCACTTGATTACGACGTAACCCATTCTACGGTTACGCCGTAACCTCCTTCTGAAATCATAAAAATTTAAGTTTTAAACATGTCTAAACTTGTATACGTAAATGGACTTTGTGGGTATGTTCTTTGGAAGCCCACACGAGACTAAACTTGTCCACTTGGGCCACCAAGTGGTTTAAAAAGCTTATTGCATATGCTAAATGCAACTGTGATTCCTACGAAAGTGAGTTAAGTTTGTATTTCCTGTACACTTCATAATTCTTGTAGAACGATTTTATGCTTTGGTTTGTTTTGTGATCACAGGGGATAAAGAGCTTGCAAGAAGACGAAAATAATCTAAAGATTTTCGCCAAATTTCAAATTTCAAAGCAATGCTCAGGGAGTTTCTTGTCTTAATTCTACTCTTTCATTTTTATTTCATTTACTTAATGTACAATAGGGACATTGTACAAATCAAGTAGGGGGATGGAGTAGAATTAATACTTGACGTATGTTTTGCCTTCGATTTTCTAGTTTTCTTTGAAAATTATGCCAATTTTGAAATTTTTGACAAATTTTTCTTTAATATATAGAATTAATCTTTGCCGAACGCACATTACCCTTTATTATACTTGGTGAGATTTATGCCTAATATTCCGTTTCCATCATATTACTCAAAAATCCACCAAAATATTGAGTGTGCCGGTAGTATTGTAGACTTTAGAACTTGGCCTGTACATCATTTCGAGACCTAATTGATTAGCAGGAATAGATAGTTCAAGAAGGCAACACTTAGGAAATCACCCAAATAGCCTATATGTGTGTGTTTATCGACTTGTTACAATGACTTGTCGACCTCCTGTGATAAACCCTTTTGTTGCACTCATTATTAGTGCAATATACCCCTAGATCACCCTTGGTAAACCAATCTATGTTTTCACCCTACTCTATATGTTTCGTTACACCATTTCATCTTAGCCTACCCTGTAGTCTTAATTTTCTTTGTGTTGAAATTTTTGGCTACTGAAGTCCATGGTTCGAGGGGAATGGGAACGAAAATTATATGCTTTCGTGGAAGACCAATCAGTTATGATCTATAAAGACCCCCTGTATCATAACTTTCGACATTATTTATCTTAAGTGGGGGATGTGCATATAATATTGGATGTTGCAGGGGCAATAATTAAAGATATAAACTCCTGTAACATTTGCATATCATGAAGAAAATAAAGAAAAGAAGGTGAAACAAAAAGCCACCCATGTGCTAAAAATGTAAAGATGGTGCAAAATAAAAAAATATATATATATAAATGGAGCTAGTAGCCCATTATTGCACCAAGACATCTCAGTAAAATGGAGCTAGTAGCCCATTATTACACCAAGCATCCCAATACTCATGAAGAATTAAGCTAGTAGCCCATTATTGAAGATCAGATTTTCAGACTTAAACTCTTGGACCTATGAATGGACAGTAGCTCGTTATGACAACCTTAGATTATTTTAGACTATTTGTTTTGTGTTTTTATTAACAACCATTAAATGTGTATCCCATGTCTATCCTAACCCCTTTTATCACACTTTAAAACCATATTACCCTTGTTGTCTTTGAGAATTATTTAGACCCTAATTCTAACTGGTGCAGATTTGTGTACTTTTCAAGCTTATGATAGAATATATGCTATGACTGTGCAATTGAGCGATCACCCCGAAAATGAAACACTTAGACTAGTGGAGAGCTGAGTGACTTTTTATCTCCTTTTTGTGAGGTGTTCGGCTTTGATGTTTTCTAGCATGAGAGTTTTATAAATTCATTTCTTGAAGTTATTCTCGAGAAATCTTTTTATGAAATGTTCTAATAGGTTCTACTTGAGGGCAAGAAGAAGTCAAGTGGGGGGATATTTGATAACATCAAATATTTAATACTTTTTAGTGTCAAATTACCCCTATATTACTTGCAAATGTTTCACTAATGCTCAAAAACAAGATATTTTCTATCATTTTGTAGTTTCTAGATGAAATGCAGGAAAGTGACAAGAAACAAGGGAAAAAGGACTTAAAGTGTAAATTCTGAAGAATGTTACGGCGTAACACCATATCCAGTTACGCCGTAACCATGAAGATCTACAAATATGGAAGGAAGATCACGTACTTATGGACATTATTTGAAGGTTATGACATAACACGATATCTGGTTATGTCGTAACAACTGCTTATTTATGAAATGCCATGTAAGATGGTTAGGGCGTAACACCTTTATTGACGAGAAGTAACCGCATTTGAAAAATTCCATCGTACAAAGGACCAAATAGAAAGATCCAACTCATTGAATGTTATGGGAACAGTTTTATCTAGTGAAGGAAAAGAAACTTTGTAGATGTGGGTCGGGTCAGAGTTTTCATAAATCGATGCCTTTTGTCATTGAGGAACGAGGCCTGAAGGGTCATTAGCAACAGACGTCTCTGATATATCTTTGATCTAATCAAATCGAAGATGTATGGATTCAACTATCAATCTTGTTCTCTTGTTGTAGACACGGTATCCCTTTGACTGAGTGGAGTATCCTACCAAAATGCACAGATCCCCTTTTTCTTTCATCTTAACTAAAATTTTCACCATCTTTGGTTAGTTAAGCAAGTGCAACCAAAGATGTGACGGTGTTTAAATGAAGGTATTCCGTCATTAATGATGTTGATATGCCGATATCCCTCATTGTCGGATGATGATAATTCTTTTGAGTATAGCATGCGGTTGGACAAATTGCTTCATGCCCAAAGAACAAAGGAAGTTTAGAAGCTGATAGCATCGTTCAAGCAGCCTCAACAAGAGTAGGGTTTCGTCTTTTAACAACGCCGTTCTATTTAAGGATGAGGATAGAAAGTTTGATGCTCAATTCATTCCTGTTTAATAGAATGCATTGAGTGTCCATGTTTAAGAACTCATGCCTCTTATCAGTCGAAACAGAAATTACTAGGAGCTATAGAAGATTTCTTAGGATCATCGTGAAAAAACTTTAAAAAAACTTCTTGGTGTTTCATCCTTGAACATAGAAAGAGAGCCAAGTGTATCTTGAGTAGTCATCTATAATTACCAGAATATATTTCTTCCCATTTATGCTAGCAACCCGCATTGGACCACACAAGTCCATATAAAGCAAATTTAACCATCCTTTTGAACTTGGAACAGCCTTTGTCCTGAATGAACTTCTTTTTTTGCTTTACTCAGTCTTCACAAGAGGAACATATTTATCCTTGACGTACACAACGTTTGGTAAAAACCAATCACGACCATCCTTCTTTGAAAGCAGGTTTGAAGTAGATCGAAAGTTAAGATGAGAAAGTCTTCGATGCCATAACCATGCTTTAGTTGGTGAGGCTTTAGCCATGAGACAGATTGGAGTTGATAACGTCGTTTCTTGAAGGGATATTGTATAGAGATCAGTTTCGCATTACCCGGTAAGTAAATCGTAACCCTAAAGAACTCTAAAGAAACACGTAGAATTCCAGAAAGCAACCTCCAAATTCGCATTCACAGTAAAAAAAATGACCCAACCGAGAAGAATTGTGATTGAAGGCCTTCGACTTAATAAACCCCTGTGATGGTGCTAATTCCTTGGACGCCAGATATCCATAACCAAGAATTAAGCAAATTAAACATTGCCAAAACGAAACGGTAACCCAGAAATTTATCAACAAAAATTGCACAGCAATGATAGATTTTGCCCGTCATTGCTTTTGTGCATCCCAGTCACAAAAAATAGGATAGTTTGATACAATCTACAAGAGAAATATAGACGATGAATACATGACAAATTGGATCCTAAAGTGTTTGTGATTTTCAAGACATTAGTTATCCTAGATACATTGTCTATGGCAAAACTAACTCTTTTTGGCACACTTTCATTCCTAACTTTAGGTACCCATTTCATTTTTGTCTTAGGAACCCATTTATATCCTGATGGGCATTGTTGTGCTATCCACCATTTCTACGACTTACTTGTTTTCTCATATAGCATCCTATAGTAACTCTTGGAATTTGTGATAATGGATTCTGATGCAACTGTTTTCTTACGGTATGTTGCAACAGATTAAGTTCGCGTTAGACTTTTGGGTTTCTAGTAACTAATTAGGCACTAACTTTAGGGCTTCTTAGGTTCAGCATTCACAGTCATTCAAATACTTAGAAACACAACCATCATCATGATTCGAATTAAACATATATTTTCCACAAGTAACACAAACAACATTAACATTTGAAGTTCTGACTTTTAAACTGTCATTACACGCAGTTACAGACTTTGTTTTATTATAGATACTAGAAATCCTATGATGGTCTTCTACTTTCGTCTTCTTAGACTTCACTTGACTACTCTCTTGCATGACCTTTTCTTTCATCTGGGTGCTCCTAAGCTGTGGTCTGCTAACACTAGTGTTGTGAATTACGCTTGTAGAGGTAGACACACGAGGATTAGTATTCCTAAAAGTTTGAGGCAACTGAGGTGCTCTAGTTTGTGCTGTTCTAGTGTCAATTTGATACATTCATGGTTTAATCATATTCGTGTTTCTTACAACTTGTCTTGCTGTTTGAGGTAAAATCTGTGTAGTGACTGGTTTTGATAAACCATCTGACACATTAGTTTTGGTAATCGAATCTGTCTTTGAAAAACTTTTTCTCTCAAGAGAATCTGAAAAAGGAGCCGGTTTTCCTAAAACTGATGGTTTTGGAATCCTTTGTGCATTTGGTTGTCGAACAACATATGGTTTATCAAACTTAGTTTCCACAGATTTTCCTTTACATTTCTCAATGAGTTTCTTTAACTCACTTATGGCAATGTTCTTGTCTTGCAACTAAGCTTTCAAATCTTGTATTTTAAAATATTGTTCACGTTCTTTTTGAAATACAGTTGACGCTTTTTCCTTGCAAACTGTGTCATTTTTAATTTGTTCTTGACATTGTTGTAAAGCAAGTTCAAGAGAAAACAAGTGTTTTTCTAATTTAGCAATACTTCGTGAGAGCTTATTATAAACTTTTTTACTAACATTTACAGTTTGTTTAGAAAGCTTTTAAGCAAGACATTCACATTCTTTGACTTTATGAAGATACAAACATTGCAATTCATTGTAAGCATCTAAATCAGATAAAGAATGCAAATAACACATAACATCCTTTGAAACACTCTCTTAGAGAAGTAGATCATATATATTTGAAAAATCATCTTTGTCAGATTCAATTTTGTCAATATATTTTTCAAGTGATTGAACATACTGTAAATCTGCAAACATCTCTTGTTTAAGTTCATTTACAAATATGAAACTATCATTTTATGTCTTTAGTGCAAGAGGCAGCAAACAAGTTTTCAAAAGCACGGTTATATCTTCAATAGTTGGTGCATGAAATTTATCATATGTATGTTTTTCCCAATCTTAATCAACAATTTCTTTGAAATGATTTATGTTATTAGTCATTACATTATAAGCTTGTCTACTCTTGCTTATTGATTTTTGAGTAGGTAGAAAACCCATGTTTTTGACAATGTGTGGCTTAGATTTAACAAAATATTTTCTCCACATTTTCTTTTGAATTTCATTTGCATGTGCCAACTGATCAAGATATTCCCGTGACGGTGGTTTAAAAATTTCATAAAGACTGTTTTGCTTTTTGTAGTCGTATGGTTTCACTAAGTCTTTATTCAATTTTGATCTACTCTCTTGTTCAAGAGTCAATGTCTTTTCCCTGTCCAGAGCAAATAAGTTTACAAGATCACATTTGTCATATGGAATCTCATACAAACATGGTTTTTTAGATTGAGCTTTCTTGAGGTACATAGGATTTGCAAAAGTTGGTCTTCCATTATATGTTGAACCTTTGGGGGCTAACATATGAATGGTTTGAATTGACTGATTTCGTTTATAAACAATTTCATTCAAAAATTTTAGTTGTTTTTCCACCGCAATCAACTTGTCAAGATCTTTTTCTTCCTTAATTTTCAAATCCTTTATAACCTTAATTTTCTCTTTGACAAGACCTTCATAACTTGATTTTGTTAAGAGACTCTGTTTGACTAACTCATCATGTTTCTCTTTGACAACAAAAACTTCATATGCTTTAATTTTTAAACCTTTTTTTATGTCATGTTCCTTTTCAGCTAATAGTCCTAGAGTTTCATTTAATGGCTCAACATCAGATCCTGATTCTGCAGGTAAGACCTCCTGAATCTTTGCCATGAAACAGTAATGTGCTTCCAGTTCTTGTTCATCTATTTCTTCATCCGTGTCCTCTAGCTAATCAGCTTGCTCTGCTTGTAATGGAACATCTTTCTCAGCTTGTTTGCACAACAACATCTTTTCCTTGTGATAAGTGTAATCTTTTGCCCTTTTTGGTTTTCTCTACTCCTTAGCAAAATGCCTAAATTCCTTGCAATTGAAACACTGTATCCTCGTTTGTTGCACTAACTGACTGCCTACAGTCTCCCTAACCCCAACAACAGTCACTCTCTTCTGATTCCTAAACTGTCCAGTCTGATTTTCATTCACGTATCTTGGAGTAGTATCCACATTCTTGTTTCTGGAGTTTGAAAATGTTTTGAGGTTGTTGTTGGTAGGTTTCTAGATCTTTTTGAAGTATTTTGCAATGAGTGCCAAATTTTTCTGCATTTCCTTATCTCTCTGAGCTTGTTCTGGATCACTGTCTTCTTTAGAAGCTGACTCAGATGGAGGTGTGATTCGTTTGGCTATCTCTTTGCGTTTGTGTCTGGTAGTTTCATGAGCTCTGGTTGAAGGTGATGTTTTTGCTGGTGGTGCATATGATCTGCGAGTTTTTGGTGCTTGATAATAAGTATCTGGATACTGTTGAGTAGAAGCAACAAGTGCTAATGGATTTGAATTCTTAGCTATCTTCTCAGCACGGATTTCATTAACTTCTTTTTGGTACTGTTTTAGAATGTCAAAGAGCTTATGATATGATACTGTGTCTAAGTCTTGAGTCTGCTTAACAATTGTCACAAATCTTGACCATTCTTGTTGAAGTTGTTGAAGAAACTAAACATTCACTTGCATAGTAGCAACTTCTAACTGATTTCTCACCATTTCATTCATCATTTTGAAAAACCTAGAGTAGTATGACTCAATTGACTCTCCATCTCTTGAAGTAAATCTGCCAAACTCCTAAAACAAACTAGTCTTCACATCCTGCTTGTTAAGAGATTCACTATTGCGGTTGTCGTAAGGGACTTCTATAAGAAGTTTTACAACTCCCTAGGCTGTGTACCTAACTGTTGAAGTGTAATATAGGCAAGACTCGGGGGTTGTTATCGTTCTCTAGGGGAATAGGTTGGGAAGGCTTGATCACGGTCTAACAGAATTCTAAGGGGTGAGAAAAGATTCTTTTTGTGTTTTTATGTTTATAGGAAAGCAGGTAAATCATATATTTGAGAGGTTTAGTTGGTTTTAGCTATTAAACTAAGCTACTGGTGATAACAATATAATAAAAGATTGTGTTTATTTAATCATGTATTACTCACTAGATTGTTTCTCCTAGTGTTGTTGCTTTGTCACACTTGTGATGATCTATGTAAATATTTCCTAAGTCATGAACGAATTACACGAACCCGTAGTCTATTTAATATTCCGTTAAGGCAACGCACAAGTAAGGTAGTATGAAGACTATTACAAGGCCCCTAAGAGTATATTAAACGCATTTGAAATATATTAAGAGTGGATCAACCATATAAGGGGCAAGGTAGTATGAAGACTGTTACCCAATGGTATCCTTTCTACACAATCATGTTTTCCTAGACATATCAACAGAGATACAGACAAAAGCTAGTTTTCTAAGACCTAACATGCATATTCATCACAAGAAGCAACACCACTAAGATCTACATCCTAGGTTTCATACAATCATAAATAAACACAATTTATAGATAAAGCAAGAACATATAAGAATCACACAACAAGACATATTGAATGATTAAATAAGTCTTACTTGATTAAAACATGAGTTGAAGGAGTTAGAATAGGGTTTTGAGGCCCTAAAATCATCCCTAATAGCTGCAAAATAAACTAGGGTTTGTACCCTCTTTTTATTCAAAAGTTACACACTTAAAATCTAAAATCCAGGTTTATATTTATAAGAATATCGCTGCGATGGCATCACGTTTTAGTCATGACTCCATCGTGAGTAGAATCTTCTAGATCTGCGTGCGAGTCGATGCGTGCTGATGCCGTCATGAAAGATTGTGACGCCGTTACTAGGTGGGTTA
>BQNB010146297.1:4086-16596 GCA_026074375.1 Tanacetum coccineum
AAGGAAAATTAAAATTGTTAAGTTAGCTTGTATGCTTTCTTTTTAATTATTGTCTATTCCGGCTATAAAACCCACTCAATCACAATATGTGGTGAATGGGGCGATCTAGGTACTTTAGCAGAAAACCTAGTGAGGGTCTTATGGTTTTCTATTTGGGGAAGACTCGCGAGAAAACTCGGATTTTACATGTTTACTTGTTAATTTAATGTCATCTTATGTATTTGTCTTAATAGAAATTACTAGCATGTTTACTGGTTTACTCGTCTACACGGCTAAATTGTATGTAATATGGACTAATACCTAGTGAAAGATGATATCAAAACTAGTCTATTAATTACACGTTTAAATACATGCTCATTGTGACCTATTATTTGTTTCGTGCAAAATTTAATTTTTAAGAAAATTAATAAGACTATAAACTATGAAACTTGATTTCAAGATTAAAAACTGGACGTTATGGTCTCATGGAATGTACGACTCGTCCACTAGAACGAACTACAAGAGAAGTTTAAGGAGAATTTTTCCTAAAGAACTCAGGTTTTTAATACGCTTCGCGCTGACCTGATTCTCCGCTTCTTTGTGTGTTCGATTGGAGTTACCGTGAACCGTGGCATGTGACTACAGTGTCATTATTAAAGGTTTTTTAAATCAATGATACAAAGTTGTTTTGCATGCCTCTTTGTACACACTCTTTACACATTTATGTGCATACCCCTTTGAAAATTTTAAGTCTATGCCAGCCAACCAAGAACACGTGCAATTGGTTTGACTGCTTTGGTCAGACCTTAGGGCCCTACCAACCCATGGCGAATTTCATGCTCTGGTCAGACCTCTGACGATTTTTACAAGTTTTTGCTTGGTCGACTTAATTCGAGTAGGTTTGGTCAGACCTTGGACCCGAGGCATAAGATGATACTAAACATGCTCTTAACATTATTACTTAATTACTAATGTTTTGACTAATATCATAAATCTAAGAGTTGTATTAAAAATGCAATTAACGCTCGACGCTTACCTCCTGCCCCACTTCTTTACGCCCTGGTCAGACCTTTGGTAATAAGTGAAAGGTCAAGTTGGATCTTAGTCTTAATTAGTAAATTAATTGGGTAGTTAACTAGCCCTGAGCAAACGGCTACAGGTAAAGGCATATCAAATCCGTTTATGGCTATAATGGTTTGCCAAAAACCATATGGTTTTCAACTCACCAATGTTTCACGTACTGAGAGTTGAAATGGTTTTCAGTCGACCATGGACATGCACCTTTCTGGTGGCCAAAGGACTGACTACTCCAGAGTAAATGGCTAACTGGTAAAGAGACATCAAATCCATTTAAAGTTTCAATGATTCACTTCTCATAGGAGTTAACACACCTGGAAGTGATGAGAATAGCCTGAAACTATATGATTTGATGTACATATAGTCAATGTTGCTGATATGAAGTGTTGCTGTAAAGCTTTGAAGAATAGTTGCTGCAAAGATCAAAAAGAGATGATTTGAAAAATTGCAGCTCAAGAATAATTCGAAGAGTTTTATTTACAACATCCTCAGGAAGCTCAAATTGAAGACATTTGAAGAAACTTGAAGTTCACAAGTGAAGATCAAGTTAGGGGAGGATTGTTGGGAAATAGATTGTAAAAGACTTAATACTGGTAGTATAACAGTTAAGTCTGGTAGTATTAGTTAGTTCTGGCAGTACTAAGTTAATACTGGCAGTACTAAGTTAAGTCTGGCAGTACTAAAGTTAGTACTGGTAGAATAGCAGTACTATAGTTAGTACTGGTCGTATTTAGTTAAGTCTGTTTATATAACAGAATAGTAATAGTTATCTTAGAGATATCTTAGGAGATATCTTAGGAAAGGATATGCATTATCCTTTCACACGTTTGTAAAGCCCATTAGGGTTTCCTTGGTGTATAAAAGGAACCCTACGGCATAGAGTTTTATATATGTAATAGAAGCATTGAAGCTTAATAGAAATCAATAGCAAATTTAGTATTATTGTTCTTCTTAAATCTTGTGTTAAGATTCCGCATTAACACTTGATATTCATAGTCAGTGTCTCTCACATAGTTGATTTGGATTTATTCAAGTTAACTATTGTCTTATAAAGGCTATATAGATCCAAGACCAAGGACCTACATTCCCCCAACAAAAAAACAGTAAAAAGTGGGGCTACGAGAACTCACCTCAAGCAAGTCTTTAACTACCTAAATCTCAATCACACAAGCAAATGCAACGACGCCCGCATACGACCTAGTCCAGTTAATGTCCCAATTCAATCATCCAATTCCAAAACAATTTTCATGTTTTGATGCATAGAGTTTAGACGCGTTGTACAATTACCCAAAACATTTTAGTGGTGTGATGGTTAAAGACTTATTTCCACAATCATATCAATCTTATTCCCCGATAATACATACTGATACTATTTAGAGAAAATAGATAAGTAAAATAAATAAATATTTATAATTAATAATTATAAATTTATCTCGACAAGTCCATTCGGTAACCTTAGTCACTTCAAAATAATCATTATATGGTTGAAAATGAAAAGTTTACTCATAATAAACACATTAGAGAAGTTTCGAGAAAAATCATATATTCGTATTTTAGTGAATTTATTAAGTAAATAAAATAATTAAATATTATTTTATTATTTAAAATCAAAAATCATGTTTTAAGAAAAATTCTTAAGTATAAACTTTTTACGAAATTTCGACATGACCCGTACGTTTACACAACGTTTTCCAAGGTTTCAAACCTTATTTTTAATAATTTTTCCCAAATTCGACACTTTTCGACAAAATTCCAAAATCTCAATCTTTATCGTTTACTAACACATTTTTCCCAAAATATCGTTCAATACCACTTTGTAAATACATTTCCACTTTTTCTTTGCTTTAAAAACTTTAGCTGAATTACTAATCTAGTTCGGTTTATTTCAAAAAAAAATCAATTCAGTATATGTATACTTTAAAAAACGAACAATAAAAATCATTCAGACAATTTAAAAAAAACAAACAACAATATTTGATTCAGATTCATATATGACCACCTCTTATCAGTAAGATGTGATAATCAGATTCAGACCCAAAACATCTTAATAAAACAAACACACCTTAAAATATATTTATTACCTCTATCTCCGGGAAATGGTCCCATAAAATCTAATCCCCAAACATCAAAGACTTCGCATACCTGAATGTTATTTTGAGGCATTTCGTTCCTTAAAGATTTGTTTCCTGATCTTTGACATGCATCACATCATCTTATGTACTAATTAGCATCCTTAAAAACACTAGGCTAATAAATCTGGATTGGTAAACCTTCTTTGTCGTAACTGAAGCACTATGATGTACTAATTAGCATCCTTAAAAACACTAGGCTAATAAATCTGGATTGGTAAACCTTCTTTGTTGTAACTGAAGCACTATGATGTCCACCAGTTAGTCTGATGTGTCGTTGTGTGGTGTATAATTTTATGGTTTCAAGTTTTAAATTTATATTTTACCGACTTAACCAAAAACAACACTTTAACGGGCAGTGTACCAGATCGGTGGGAGTTTCGTGGTAAGTAGGGTGTCAATCACTAAGAGCAAGAAACACTTTCAATTTATTAATATTTTGGTTTTCTAATCTAAGTTAGTTCTATTCTATGTTAAACCTAAGCTAAACCTATGTTAATCCTAAATCTAATGGATAAGGGAGGGTTTTCAGTCTGAGAGACTGGCACGGGTTTTGTGGTGACTAAAACCAATTCAAGACACTTTAACACACGCAAGCAAATTAACAGAAGATAAAAAAGCGGTCGAGCAAAATATAAAAAACCTGTATTAGCCATAATTAATCCGATTAGAACGTTGGTTTGTTTATTTAGTGCAATGATTACTTATCTCGAGGTGACATATCATTCTTAAGACTTAGGCGTTACTTCTTCCTAAGACCTAGACACGCTAATTCCGTCACAATTAAACGCATCCGCATAAAGCATCCTTATTTGCTGATTATAATCTATCTTAGGGATTAGAGCAATGGTGATCTTGTTAAACCCTAGCTCATAGAGACTTTACCCACTTACTGCTTAATGTTAATTTATACACTAGTAGTTCACTAACCAAATCTTTACCAATTAATTAAGAACGTACTCGTTGATCCGAAGGGTCACCTGTCGGTCCAACTAAGGTCACTAATCTAAAGGCAAAGGTAGGTCGCTAATTGTGATCCTATTGGTCTAGATGTATAAATCACTATATGGAGAGCCATCCCGGCATCTAGATTACATGGTCCGTATCACTAGATCTAGTTGAATGATATGTTGCATACAAAAGCACGTAAACAAGTATGATGACAAACATAAACAAGCATTCAATGATAATTTAAGCAATCGAGATAAACAATACCAAACATTCAGATCTTCATAACAATGGCTAATACCCGAAGTTATTAGCCTTCAAACGTTATAATCGATACAAAAGCAATTATTTAGCCAAGGTGAACTAACCGAGTTAACGAATGATACCAAAAACTAAACGATTAGAAGAGTATATGGAATTACACGTTGTCTCCTATGGAATTAATAACGTTGCTCGACCTCTTCTGCTCTTCTTCTCCTCTGAAAATCAACTTTTATGGTTTAGGTATCGAGAATATGATTTAGCACACTTAAAACTCGTTTTTAAGTTTTCTATTTATAAGGCCTGGAATCGGGTCGATACGGCGTATCCTGTGTCTTGGATATGGCGTATCGGGGGTTTCTTGGAGTAGGGACCACGTTTGATATCTTCCAGAATATTTTATTTCCATATAGCTTGAATACGGCGTATTGCCTTCTTCTGGATACGACGTATTGGATCTTGTTTCCTTCGTGGTCTTTGGTGAGTGCAGGCACAGATACACCGTATCTTCCTTGATGGATACGGCGTATTGGTTGTCAGAACAGTAATCTTCAAATATCTTCGTTTAAGCTCCAGAATGCGTGCCTTTTAGTTAATCTTCACCAAGTACTCCATAATTACTGCAATTCTCAAATACAAACGATTAAGTAACAATTCTTTGCAATAATTATACAAAATGGGTTAATTACATGGGATAAATGATGCTATAAAATAGACGTTATTTGATGTCATCAAATATCCCCCCACTTGAATCCTACTTGTCCTCAAGTAGCCTTTAGAAGTTTATGAAAATGTATCCCTAAGGATTTTTCTGTTTAAGCATTTATTTGATCTATTACAAGTACACAACCAAACACCTCACGAAATAAGAAGATGAAAACACTCAAATCACTCAACTAATCTATGTGGTAACATGTAACTAATTCGCTCAATTGCTCGGTCGTGACGAGTATTCTATCATAGGCTTGGCAAGGATACACATCTCCACCACTAGAGCTAAGGAGTAACAAGTTTATAAAGGTAAAATGGGTTTTTATTATAAGGCTTAGGGTTGATCATTCTACAATCTTTCACCAAAAGTACTACACTAAAACACGGGCAGTGAAGCACACATAGATGGCCGTAACGACGGGGAATAGACATGTGTGTTCGATCACATCCTCATTCGAGTTTAACCAAGGGTTAGGATGAAGAATGATATAGGGTATGGATCTTCTAACTTTCACCAATAGTAATAAACCAACAAGGTAGCTGAGACATGCATACATGGTCATAACAACGTAATAGACATACATGCTCGTACACATCCTCATTCATGTAAAACCTATGGCTAATGATTAGGAAATGGAATTAAATTGTTGTTAAACAAAAATTATGAAACAAATAGACTAGGTCCAAGATATAAGTTGTGTTAAACACTTTTTTCCGTCCGTTTACCATGATAAAGACCTCTATTTAACAAACGTCTTGATCATAGATCAAAAACAACAACCTAAGTTGGCGTTCCCGTAACGGTCAACTTCCGAAATCATCCCATACTTTACATACTTTTACAAAGAAAAGTGGCGATATCTACCACTTTATATAAAACTATCGTATTTCAACGAATAATCGACCCTTCATATAATTCCTTCGGTCTAAGCTTTTGCGAAACGATTATCTTCAAACTTTCCTTCTCTTTTTTTGTTGCGATTTTTCAAAAAAAAAAAATTCACTACACTATACTACGAAACTTTGTGTAATTTCACCTTCTTCACGATCATAATAACTCCGGATAATTCCTTCGGTAATTCTTCATTCTTCGGACGTACCAATAATTGTGTTGGTAGTAAAAATACATGAGTTTTGACTACTTTATACATTCCCATTTGCAATGTGCAAATTTCTTCCCAACCGTACCAAAGATAGAAAATTGACACAAGACTCGGGAAATACATACTTTACACTTTAAGCAACTAGCAACTGATAAATGGACATAATCTAACAGGGTAGGCTAAGGTGTAACGAAACAGATAGTTGGTGTAATTCCTAAAGGATTGGCTCTATTAGTTTTTCTAGGGGTATCTTACTCTTAAGATGAGAGTAAACAAAGGGTTTATACGGGGATTTAACTAACCAGTGTAGTTAGTTAATAAAACAACATATAAAGGCTTTTTGGGTGTAATCCTAAAAATTTACCAATTTAAACAAGTTACTCCATCTAAATCCATAGTACTCATTATTGTGGTCTCGAATATAGGATAGATATACCAAGCCAAGTTCTAAAGTCTACAACATCACCGGCACACTTATATTTTTGTGGGAATTTAGGTAAACATTTTTAGAAACAGATAAGGCTTAAATCCTCACACAATATTTTTAAAACAACAATAGGGTTGTAATTGTTGTGCGGGTTTTGTATTAAGTAATTTACAAAAATGCTTGTTGAATTTTTTAGATTTGAGCATATTTTAAGCATTTTAGTGTGAAAAATATGACATGTATACATTCTAATTCCCATCCCCCTACTTGAATTATACGACGTCCTCATTGTATAGATAAAACATTAAAAACGAGAATTTAAAAGAATTAGAATAGATATGAGAAACTCTACATGATATTTTGCTCGGGTGTTCTCCAAGTTGAGTTTTATGAGCAAGGATGGATGTGTGTTGTAAATGCATCCTGAATGCCAGCCCAATGGACTACAATCACACATAGGATTCCAGATGATTGATACTTCACTAACTTCGTCGATTTCTTTGCTTTCAACGAGGTCCTGTGCAAAATTGTAGGAAAAACGATGTATTCCTATCTTGGTACCTACGGTTAATTTAAACCAAACTAAATACTAAATACGGGTCAGTCTGTTGAATACGTCGTATCATGTGCATGAATACGGCGTATTGACAAAACTAACAATAATGTTTAAAGTGCATAAAAATAAAGGACTGATAATGTCCAGACATTCAATACGCCGTATGGTATGGAGCGGATACGCCGTATTGATGTCCGAGAAGACAAACTCGATAAAAATAAATAACAATCCGGGTTGTCTCCTAGGAAGAACTTTTCTTTCAGCTAGTCTTTAAGTTAGACTTTTTTTCCGCTTCTCTTCACTTGTAAACACTCTCTCTTCTCAATTCTGCTCTTGATTTGGATAGCATGCTTGGTTCCATAATATACTCATGAACTATGATGTTGAACTTACTGCCATGCTTGATTCTATCATGCTTAAACAAATCAAAACATCATATCATAATATACATACGTCAAAAGATAAGTAGTTTTAAGTTTAGGTACATCATGATCGAATAAATAAATGTTACAGAGGATATACATAAAGACAGAAAGATGAGGGATAGAGGGATTATAGGTCTGGCTACTGCGGAGCTGTGGAAGTGTTGGCACCATCTGTCCTCTGCCTGGTGCATCTCTGGTACTCGACCAGTGGCTCTGAATATCTCGTGTACCGAGACATGCATACATGACCGTAACGACGGAATAGACATGCATGCTCGTACACATCCTCATTTGCGTAAAGCCCATGGTTAATGATTAGGAAAGGGAAATAAATTGTTGTTAAATAAAAATTACGAAGCAAATAGATTAAGTCTAAGATACATGTTGCTAGACACTTTTCCCAACCGTTATCATGATAAAGACACAACTATTTACAGACATCTTGATCATAGATCAAAAACAACAACCTAAGTTGGTGTTCTCATAACGGTCAACTTCCCAATCATCCTATACTTTACAAAACAAGTGGTGATATCTACCACTTTATACAAAACTTTACATCATTGATTTATAAGACGTATCAATGAATAATCGATCATTCAAATAATTCCTTTAGTAATGCTTTTAAGAAACGATTATCTTCAAACTTTTCTCCTCTTTTTTTGTTGCGATTTTTCGAATTTTTTTGATTTTTTTTCATAACACTAACTACGAATATGGGTGTAATTTCACCATCTTCACGGTCATAATATTTCTGGATAATTCCTTTGATAATTCTTCATTCTTTGGACGTACCAATAATTGTGATGGTAGTAAAAAGACATGAGTTTTGACTACTTTATACATTCTCATTTGCAATGTGAAAATTTCTTCCAACCGTACCAAAGATAGAAAATAACACAAGGCTCGAGAAATACTTACTTTACACTTTAAGCAACTAGCAACTGTAAAATAAACTTAATCTAATAGGGTAGGTTAAGGTGTAAAGGTGAAACAAATAGTTGGTGTAATTCCTAAAGGATTGGCTCTACCGGTTGTTCTAGGGGTATCTTACTCTTATAGTGAGAGTAAACAAAGGGTTTATACGGGGGTTAACTAACCAGTGTAGTTAGTTAATAAACAACATGTATAGGCTTTTTGGGTGTAATCCTAAAAATTTACCAATTTAAACAAGTTACTCCATCTAAATACATAGTACTCATCACTGTGATCTCGAATAGATATATCATGCCAAGTTCTAAAGTCTACAACATCACCGTCATACTCATACTTTTGTGGAATTTGGGTAAACATTTGGAAATGGATAAGGTTAAATCCTCACAATATCTAATAAGGATTGTTGTGCGTGGGTTATGTAACAGGTAATTTCACAAAAGTATGCTTGAAAAAAAAAATTGAACATAATTTAAGCATTTTAATATGAAAAATAAGACAAGTATACATTCTAATTCTCATCCCCCCGTCCTCGTTGTATGAATAAAACATTAAAAATGGGAAATTAAAAAGAATTAGAATGAGAAACTCCCCTGATATTTGCTCGGTAGTGATTCTCCATGTAGATTTATTGAACAAGAATTCATGTTGAACAGCCGTCTTGAGTTTTCAAGACTCCAACACTTCAAGATTTCCTGATTTGTAAATTCTCCACCAACATTCGTCGATTTCCTTTTCATGAGGTCCTGTATAAAATATAGGAAACTATGTATTCCTATCTTGGTACCTACGGTTAATTTAAATAAACTAAACAAACTGTACATGAGACTAATATGTCATATCCATAAACTAGAATACGCCGTATAGAGACATGTAAAAAGTATCTAAATACGGGTCAGTCTGCCGAATACGCCATATCATGTGCATGAATACGCCGTATCGACAGAACTGACAATAATGTTTAAAGTGCACAAAATAAAGACTGATAACGTCCAGACAATCAATACACCGTATGGTATGGAGCGGATACGCCGTATTGATGTATGGGAAGACAGACTCGATATAATTAAATAAATTCTGGGTTGTCTCCCGAGAAGCACTTTTGTTTACAGCAAAGTCTTTAAGTTAGACTTGTTCCCCAGCTTCCTTTCACTCTGTGCGAGTCACCTTCCATCCGTTGTCCTTCTTTTGAAAAATTTCTTAGTAGATTTTGGACATAATATCTTCGTTTCTTTCCCAAGCATCATATTCACATCTTCTTATAGCAATATATTATTCGTTGGGTCCAAGTGAGTACTTTAGAGCTTTAAAATTTTCTGCTTTGCACATCCTTTTGTTAGGTTGCTCATTAATAGAATTGGATGTATCACCGCATTTGCGCTTCATCTGGATTTGTTCATCTTCCTTTTCAGTGTCGTTCTTTTTACGCGTTTTCAGATAATGCTTGAAAAACGAGTCAGTAGTTGTATTATTACTACTTAAGATGTTGTCATCCATTCGTCTTTTATTCCAACTTCCATTCATCCAAGCAAGGAATAATACCTTTTTAGTTCTTCCATCCACTTTCATATGTTTTTCAAATGATGAATTTACTCGCGATATGAGTTCAAGTGGATCAATTCCCCAGTTGTCTCTTTAGTCCAACATTTCTTCTTCTCCATCGTATGATTCGAGACAAAATTTACAGAAAATCTTTTCAACAAGTTCTTCCCAAACGGTGATTTTTCCTTCCCCTTCGTTTATCCACCATTGTCGTCCGTCATCAGTCAGCGAGAGAGGAAAAACCTTCATCCGCAGTTGATGGGAATCCATACCAGGAATGTTGATTAAATCAAGCATTTCAAGTACCTTAGCAATGTGGTCCACTACGTCTTCATGAAGCATTCCGTGGTATGCATTTTTTTGCAATTCTATCAAAAATTCCTTGTTGAGTTCGATGTTTATATCGTTACTGGTATTAAAAAGATTCGATTCAGTTTGAGCTTTCTCCATGTATTCCTTTGAAATTAGTTCTGCCATAACTTCTTATAGTATCTTCTTCAGTCGACTAGCTCTGATAAGTATGTTATGTAACAAGGGTAAAAATATTAGCAGGATTTGCTCTGAAGAAAGATTGAAAATTAAGCACGAAAACCAAATACAAAAATTCAGCTTCTAATTCTGTATCAGATGATCGATACGCCGTATTCAATTGACTCGAATACGTCGTATTAATCTTTTGAATGAATACGCTGTATTGGACACAAAGTTGGATATGCCGTATTCGATGGAAGTGGATACGCCGTATCGGTTTATCAACCAGAACAGTGTATTAGAAAACAATTAAATTACACAAACAACTAAACTAACAAATATACAAGCAATTAATACACAAATATACAGAATTGTACACTAATCTAAACTACACTAATCCTAAGGGTTAGATCTAATTTAATGCTAAAAACAAAAATATCAAATAAAAATCAAGATTAATTTTTCACTCCCCGGCAACGGCGCCAAAAACTTGATGTGTCGTTGTGTGGTGTATAATTTTATGATTTCAAGTTTTAAATTTATATTTTTCCGACTTAACCAAAAATAACACTTTAACGGGCAGTGTACCTGATCGGTGAGAGTTTCGTGGTAAGTAGAGTGTCGATCACTAAGAGCGAGATACACTTTTAATTTATTAATATTTTGGTTTTCTAATCTAAGTTAGTTCTATTCTATGTTAAACCTATGCTAAACCTATGTTAATCCTAAATATAAGGGATAAGGGGGTTTTTTAGTCTGAGATACTGACACGGGTTTAGTGGTGACTAAACCAATTCATGACACTTTAACACACACAAGCAAATTAACAGAAGGTAAAAGAACGATCGAGCCAAATTAAAAAACTGTATTAGCCATCATTAATCCTATTAGAACGTTGGTTTGTTTATTTAGTGCAATGATTATTTATCTCGAGGAGGCATATCATTCTTAAGACTTAGGCGTTACTTCTTCCTAAGACCTAGACACGCTAATTCTATCACAATTAATCGCATCCGCATAAAGCATCCTTATTTGCTGATTATAATCTATTGATTGTTGCAATATATATATACATATATATATACATATATATATACATATATATATACATATATATATACATATATATATACATATATATATACATATATATATATATATATATATATATATATATATAATATTAATAATCACCCCAGCCAATTTCCAACAATCACCCATTCCCCAGACGCCCAAGAAGTCAAAATTATCACAAAGAACAACCCCAAAATATCCGAAAGTAAAGAATTCCCTCCGTGGTACCCCGATTATCCCAACAGGCATGAAATTGATGGTTACGTTTTTTATTTGATTTTGGATGCTTGAATAACAAAGTTTTGGATTGGGTTTTCTAAATCTACGAGAAATACAAATTAAGGCAACGGGATAACTTAAAAAAAATCTACGGGAAAAACAAGCAAAGGCACGGAATTAATTCCTAAACTACGGGAAAGCAATAAAGGCAAATAAATGAAACATAATTCTACGGGAAACGTAAGTAAGGCACGGGAAAGTAAATCCTAAGTCTATGGGAACATAAAAATGAAGGCAGTTAAAGTTAAAACAAGAAAACGTTAACGGGATTTAAATCCCGTTCTTTAAAAAACCAAATTTTACAATTTTGACCCCACAAATGCAAATTTAATTTTCCTAGGTCCTAAAGGATAAAAGAAAATTTTGAAAAAAAGAAATTTTTTTTATTTTTATTTAATTTTTTATGATTTAAAAATTGTTTTAAAAAGAAAAATTGATTAAAAATACTAAACAATCTTAGAAAAATCTGAAAAATACGTGAAAAGTAGTTTGAACAGTGCTGTATCTAAGAAAAATAAAATTGTGCAAAGTGCTTTTTGAAATAAGCACGGAATAAGCAAAAATAAGCTGTTAGCTTAAATGGGCTTAAAAGAGT